>SCLH01000391.1:128994-141973 GCA_004367855.1 Oikopleura vanhoeffeni | reverse complement strand
ATTACTTTTGAATTTGTGAAATATAGTATCCAAATCGGACAAAACGTTGACGAGCTAGGCACAGATACTTGTGCAATCGTTTCGCGACAAAAATGGCAACTTGTGAAGACAATGGTGACGCGTGTATACGTGAATATGGTAATATCCTTTGTTTTCATTATATTTTCTTAGAACAAAAAATTAAAATTCTAGATATAACTAACTGTCGGATGCAAAATATTACCTTCAACTTCTATGCCCCTTATGCAGAAAAAATTGAAATTCCAACTGCAGCAAGCTTTCTGTAAAAAACGTTCAAAGTAGAGCCACAATTGTGGCTCTGGTGCCTTGGTGAAACTTTTTTTATATGCTCACAAGAATTAAACACATTAAAACCGATTTTTTATCTTTGAAATTCCTTATTTCAAATCGTCTATATTGTATGATATATTAAAGGTATTAGAGGCTAGTAACTAGCCTCGTATTGATTCGCAGTGCTACAGCACCTCTCTCCTAGGTGTGGTACTTATATAGAGTCAAGATGGACGTTCACAGTCAAGATCCTACCCGATCAAAAGCCTATTTTTTGGAATAGAGTTTAGGATGTTCACGGTCGCCTGCCTTGGTATTATTTTTGACAAGGAAAAATCCGGTTTTCAGGTTGGTTCAAAAAAGTTCATAAGAAATAATCGAAGAAAATCATAGAATCTGAAAGACTCAGGTCACTTTTTGAAGAATAATTTTGTTCAACCGGTGTACTCAAAACGAGCCCATTGACACTGAGTGGTCAATGACTGGTCATTTAGCATGCTCTTTCTTAAAGTAAACGTCGAACAAATTTAATGCAATTTCTAAAAAATTCCGGGCTTTTTATTGGTAAAAAATGAACTTCATCAAACTATTAAACAATTGTTTTGCGAGTGTCTCCTGAATCTCTGAATTTCGATGAAGTATACTAGTATTATTTTGTGAAGCCCACTATTTTGGAAGATATCAGTATTTCAAATTTCTAAAAATGTCATTTTTAAGGAAAAAATTTTGGTAGTTTGGCGTAAATCACCAATAAACCTGTAACAACCTATGCATGAATCATTATTCCAATATCTTAGGTTAGTGAATAATAGCGATTTGGTGAAGTTGAAATCGTGAAATTCAGAAAATAAAATTAGTTTTTGAAATTTTAAAGATTGTTTCTAGAGGACTATCATGTTATTTTTATTTAAAAGCAATAAAAATATTTGATGCTCCAATGAAAAAAACATTTCTTAGAAAAAAGGTTAGGGTTAAAAACGATGTTTTGTAAAAAACATATTTCCAGCTACGTCAGATATAAAAATTTCCATCAATGAATCGAAGGAAGCTTCAACTTCGTGATTTGAAAAGGAAATTAAATATGATTTGAAAATTATTTAGTGCCGATTGGCACTTGTCAAAGAACAGAATTGTTAAAAAAAATCAGAAATTTTTATCTTAACACTTTTTTTTTAATAATACCCAAAACTAATCAATTTTCGAAGTGGACGCCGATTATCCGAACGGTTTTCAGTGGAGTTGCAGTATTGGAAAGTTTTTGTACATCTTACTAAAACTTGCTAAAACCAGAATTACCAAACCCACAACTGGTGGGCCATCAGGTCCTTTTTAGTCATATCCAAAAATTGCGTTATTGACACATTAAATTTATTTTTATCAGATCACTGCTTGATTATAATCCAAGTACATTAACAGCTTTACTAAATAACTTAAAGAAACAAGCTTATAATTTGGCCTGTTGACCAAAGTTGAGACCTATAGACAAATATTGAGGGTTCTTCTGCTCCTCGAAATTAACACCATTCTGGTAAGTGTTGAGTCAGTTTTTCGAATTGCATCAGATTCGACTATATAAGCGAGGTTTTTCATAAAATAAATTCAGTTTTTGTTTAAAAAAAAAATTGAAATAATAACGAAGGTAAATTTTGAAATATTTTTTTTTTCAATTAGGAAGTTCATTTGAATAACAATTAGGCTTTTTAAAATTTGTCTTGAAAATCCCTTTAAATTGTGGAACAAAAAGAAAGACATTTTTAGGCAAAATTTGTGTAGATATTATATCTATGCGTAAAATTTGAAGACGAATATTTTTCTAGTTCTAGAAGGTTCCGTATTTGTTTCCCACAAAATAATTTTTGAATACGTTTTTAAAAATTATGATTTTTCGATATTTTTGTCAATAAAATTATTTTTTATTGGTTAAAATGCAAGCTTTCAAAAACTATCTGTCATGTTTTTATACTGTCGCTAATTTTTTTATTCAGAATGTCGTTGTGGGATCCCGAAGCTGCCGGCAATGCCGCCGAGTACCTCCGTATGAGTGTCATGGACTTAATGTCTCTTCGATCTCAACCATTCGATGGTGGTAAAGCTTGTTGGATTCCATATGCCGAAACCGGTTATACTAAATGTACCGTTCTCGGAGAGGGCTCCAAACCTGGCACCACTAAGGTTATGCGTCTCTGCGACATGAAAGAAAAGGAAATGAAGGACGAGCAAGTTGAAAAACAAAACCCTCCAAAGTACGAACTTCTCGAAGATTTGGCCAATATGACCTATCTTTCCGAAGCTTCCGTCGTCTACAATTTATCTGAACGATATGTTAAATTTTTGATTTATACATATTCTGGTCTATTCTGTGTCACTATCAATCCCTACAAATGGCTTCCAGTATACGATAACCACGTTGTTGGAATTTACAAAGGAAAGAGAAAGGCTGAAATGCCTCCACATATTTTCTCCATTTCTGATAATGCTTACAACGATATGTTGAGAGAACGTCATAATCAATCTATGTTGATCACTGGAGAATCTGGAGCGGGTAAAACTGTCAATACCAAGGTGATTTTCACATAAATTATTCATATACTATTTATATATTTATTTATTATATTTATTTATTATCGTTATTATTTATATATTATATGTATATTGTATATACATTTATATATTTATCTTTTCATTGAAATTTTTTCATCAATATCAAAATATAAAACAATTTTTATCTAATTTTTGCGGCCAAATATTTTATTTTTCCATGTAACGTTAATTACCTTTTAAAAATTAAATTTTTATCAATTTCTGTGGCCAAATATTTCATTTCTAAGTTAAAATTTAGAATCATCATCCAAAAATAAAATATTTTTCAATTTTTGTTTCAAATTTGTGCGGCCAAAGATTACATTTTTTATCATTTTAATTTTTAAATAAGGACAAAAGAATAAAACTTTTTCAAAATGTTAGTGACCAAATATTTTATCTTATTCGTCGAAAATTTCATTAAAAAATTCTCGTTAACTCTTCTTGTAAAGTCACGTCAAGCCAAGCAGTTGGCAAGGTATTTTTTTCTTTATTATTTAACTTTAATTCCAGAAGAAAATTATTTAAGGCGACTTTACGAGTTTAACAGGTAATTCTGATTCGCCTGATTTTTAGAGCTTTTTTCTAAATACAACCGCGTTTAGCCTAATTATCATCAAAAAATGAAACATTTTCTCTTTCTTCAATTGTTTGTGGTGCGGCCACAAACATTATTTTTTTAATGAGATTGTTAAAGTCGTAGCTTAAAACCATCTGAAACATATTTTAAAGAATTGAAGTAAAAAAAAGGGACTTTGGTCACGCGTGACTAAAAAGCAACGCTGAGAGTTAATCACAATCAAAAAATAAACTTTCTCAATTTTTAATATTTATTATCTGCAACGTTTCGCTTACGCATCTTCAGGCTACAGTTTTTACAATTCAGAAGTTTTGAAACTGTAAAAATACAGAGTCTAGAGTTAACAAATTTGTGGAAAAATAGTGTGGGCTAGATAATATTAAAATTTCTGGCCCTTATCAAAATAATAAAAAACTTCCGGGTTTTTTCTGCTCGTTTAAACAGGGTTTATGTATTCTGATGTAAAAGGCTTTTTGTAGGTCAGAAAAACTGCGGAAGTTTTTCTTAAGTATTTCCGAATGAGTCATTAAAAATTTTTCTCTAAATTTTTTCTTGAAAGTTATAGTTGATTTAGGAGTAAAAAAAATTCTGGAATTTTAAAAAAAATTTGAAAAAATTTTGAAATTATTTTTTTTGAAATCAGAGTCAAAAAATAATATTAATCGCTATTTTCATTTTTTGTCATTTATCTCCGTTTCCGATTTAGTTGAGTTAGGTGACACCCTACAGTGAAGATCATCGAATTCTCTTTTTTGACATACACTGGGCATCTCTCAATTTTTTCTTTCTCATTTTATTTTTAATTTCGAAAAATTGTACGGATAAGAGTAAGTGTATATACAAATATTTTTAACTATACATGTACATTCGAAAAATATATAATATTTGGTTTTCAGCGAGTTATCCAATACTTCGCTGTTGTTGCCGCTATCGGTCAAGGATCTGGTGGTGGATCCGCTGAAGCCCCAGGTCTTCAAGGTGGTGGTACTTTAGAAGATCAGATTGTCGCTGCCAATCCAGCTATGGAAGCTTTCGGTAACGCGAAAACTACCCGTAATGATAACTCTTCTCGATTCGGTAAATTTATCCGAATTCATTTTGGTCTTACTGGAAAATTGGCATCGGGAGATATTGATACTTATCTTTTGGAGAAATCTCGAGTTGTTTTTCAGCTCAAGGTATGTGATAATTAAAATTGTTATACATTTGACTAAAAAACTGTCGTCTAATTGAAAATCAATGGTGTCAAAGGGGGCCAAATCGCTGTTTTGTTATAACTTATGGCTAGGGTTATACCCGGGGCTTAAACTATCCTCAAAACTAAGAAGTTTATGAACGATTAGAAAAAAATAACTAGCACATAATTTCAAAAGAAATTTTTTGCAAATAAAAATAAAAAAATTTGAAACAATTTTCTAGGGTAAAATGGCATTTATAAGTTTAAATTGTCGATTTTAGTATTCTACTTATCTCCTCTGAGGTTTTTTGGGGTTTTAAATAAAGCCAGGAAAATTCTGCCTCGAATAAAGCAGACAGGATTTTTTTGGGATTATCAGCTCTTCCGCCTACGCATTTTTCATCAAAATTGACCAAATTTTATTCAAAATTTCAAAAATAATTTGATTTCAAAATCTTTCTTTGGAAAATAAAGATTACCGTTTTTTCAACCCGATCCTTTCATTTTCAAGACAAATAATAGACATATATACCATTAAAGTGCGTTACAAAGCTCAAAAGTCGTTTTTTAATACTCAAATTGTGACCACTAGGGTGCTCGAAAAAAAAATTTCATCGTCAGAATCGTTTTTTTCGAGAAGGTTTCACCCAATGAGCTTTAACAATTTTCTCTGACATTTTTAATTTTGTAGATAGTGCTCCCGAGTATAATCCTACTTATGGCCTATAAGTTATACCCATTAGTTTTATAAGTCGATATTATTGGTGGAAACCCTACCTATAACTTATGGGCCATAAGAAGGATGCGCGTTTTTTCGGAGTCAATAACCCCCATTAAACTGATGAATTTTTCTGAACTACTGCAGTTTTCTTTGTAAGCACCACAGCCATAAGTTATGGCCTGTGAAAATTAGTTATATTACTTGATACCGCTATAAAACTCAAAATTACTTCATTTATGAAAAAATGTTTTTATACCTACTAGTTGTTTGAAACCTACTGCTTCTATTTCAATTTAATAGGCTCAGAATTTCGAAATGCCGACAGATTTCAAAATCTAAATTTTCTAGCATATAAAGAATGAAAATGAAAAAGCGCTCCCTTGTGTTAATGTAAAATGAATAAATAATGACATAATGAAATTACACCACAATCCCCAAAAATTGAAAAAGTAATTTTTTTAATTTAGGCTGAACGATGTTTCCATATTTTCTATCAGATCTGTTCCGGTGGTAAACCAGAAATCAACGAAATGGTTATGATCTCCACCAACCCATACGACTACAACTTCTGCTCCCTCGGAGAAATCAAGGTTAAATCTATCGATGATGTTGAAGAATTGAACGCTACTGATGACTCTTTCGATATTCTCGGTTTCAACGCTGACGAAAAAGCTGCCATTTACAGAATTACTTCCGGTATTATGCACTCTGGAAATATGACCTTCAAAAATAAGCCGCGTGAAGAACAGGCTGAAGTTGACGGTAAGATATTTTACTTATTTCGGAATATTTTTAACTTTGTCTGAGATGAGGCTTAACATTAGATTTTTGAAATTTGTTTCGGAAATCTTGGCTCAAACGTAGCGCCCGATCAGTTGTGTTAGTGTTGTCACTATTTAAATTCAAAATGAACTCGCAGACTTCAAAACCACAGTTTGACTTTCAATTTCAGAAATTTTCCAAAAATTTATGAAAAATTTCATTAGATTCAAAAATTTTTAGATTTTGAGTCATTATATATAAACCAAGAACTGAGATACAAAGAGACAAATCGCAAAAATCGTATTTCCAGTCCTTATCTGAATAGCAAAATTGTTCAAAATCTAGCTAATATTTTGATATTATTTTGAAATTATTTTTCAAGGTATGGAAGCTGCTGAACTCGCCGGTTTCATGCTCGGACTTTCTGGTTCTGAATACTGCAAAGCCCTCTGTAACCCAAGAGTAAAGGTCGGATCAGAATACGTCACCAAGGGTCAAACTTGTGAACAAGTCATGTACGGTATCAAAGCCATCTGTAAAGCTGCTTTTGAACGTCTTTTCAAATACTTGGCCGAAGTTATTAACAGAGCCTTGTCTACTGATTTACCACGATCTTTTTTCATCGGTATTTTGGATATTGCTGGTTTCGAAATTTTCGAATTCAACACATTTGAACAATTGTGTATAAATTTCACTAACGAAAAACTTCAACAATTTTTCAACCATTTCATGTTCGTTCTTGAACAAGAAGAGTACAAGAAAGAAGGTATCGAATGGGTAAGTTAAAATATATGGTTGTTTGCATATGAAAAAAAGTTCCGCCGATTTTAATTTTTTTCAAAGTATTATTTAACCATAATATTTTCACTCAATACATTAAATTGAGATTTGAAAACTTCCCTCAACCCACCGAGGCATAGAAAAAAAAAAGTTCCCCCGAGGCATAATCCCCTTTCAGGAGGGCACAATTTGCACACTCACCGCACCAAAACGGTTCATCCGATTTATAAAATTCTAATTAAACTATAATTTTGGGAACTTAATTTCAATATATAACTTTCAATAAATTGAAAAAAAAAGTATTTTAACTTTCGAAATTTGAGTTGAAAAAAATTGGTATTTAAACCACGTGATATGTCATTATTTTTTTTCTTTTGCAGTCTGTGATTCAAATTCAGCACCAAAATGCTTGAGAGGGTTCGAATATTCGATAAAAGCAAAAGCTTAATATTTTTTCGTCAAACTTCTTTTTGAGTTCCAAATATTGAAAAATTAAAGGGTACTTCATATGCTTCCAGAATCAAGCCGAATCAAAATTAATGAATAAAAGCCATGATCAACCCCTAAAAACGTTACTAGCTTTCATTTCACTTATGAACCGCAAATTTATCTCAAAAATTGAAAGAGGAGATAGTTTTTTTACGGAGCCCATAAAACCCGTTTTTTGGAAAATTCCTAAACTTGTTGTTTTGTTATTGCGTGCAAGAAAATCGAAAAAAAACTACGATACAAGATTAGTATTGCCGCTCTAATAAATCGAAAAAATCTCCAAAGTTGCGAGAGAAGATAGTTTTTTAGTCTGATTTTGAAGGCCTATTTTTAAGTTTCTGTGTGTGCGTAGGTGGCATAGTATCAGATATATGGATCACCGGATCTCAGAGTACAAATCCTAAATATTTGAAAAATGCGAAATCTGAGCATTTGATTGGTTGATCCTTTCTCAACCTGACCAATGAAATCGGCCTATTCCGCAATCAAGGGTTTTGATTCGGTGCTAATATCTTGCGTTATTTGTATCATTCAAATATTAAGGATTTGTACTCTGAGGTCCGGTAATCCATATGCTTTCCCAAAAATGATTTTGAAGAGTAGTTTTTCAAGTTCAGAAAGTTTTTGAATCATTTTCGTAGTCTGTTTGTCAAAAATCGGCGTAGTAAAATGCCCAAATCAGCTACACCAACTTCCTTAAGGGAGTACTGGTCGCTGGAATTAAATTTTCTCGATAAAAATTAGCCACTTAGTCTATCCTCTATCTTGTGGAAAACAAATCTCAATTTTTTTTTTGTAGTCGTTTACACATAAGCGACACAAGAGGACCTAAACCGAAATCGAAAAACTATCTCCTAGGTTTAATGTCGAAATTAGCTGAAATTTTAACATAACTTGTAAAAGTGGTAGGTCAAACTTTATCTCTAGCAGATTTTCAAATTTCGCTATATATTCTCTAGATTGTTTTTAAAAAATTCTAGCTCACAAAAAACAAAACTTAAACTACAGTCATCGCTCCCTAACTGGAACACTTGTGTTCCAGTAAGGGCGCACCCCTATACTTTGGCTTAGAAAGCTACATTACAGATTAAAATTGCTTTATTTTGTGGTTAAATTCGAAAGTAAAAGAATAAAGTTTTCACGCATAGGCTATGCCTAGGGTTTCCACCATTAATTTGGACTTATAAAAATAATGGGTAGATTGTCCCGAAACGTCTTGGAGGTGAATAATATATTGCAAAATGGAAAAAAAAATTATGAAAATTTTTTTTGGTAGTCACGTGATCAAAATATAGCGATTTTTCGTTTTTTCAGTATTTAATTAATATAAAACAGATGCCAAATCGGTAGTTTTTGGGTCAACGTCACTTATGAATGAAATTAACACACTTTTTGGGAAAAAAATAAAAATTTTCGAAATTATGATTTTTTGGCTCCCAAACCTCGATTTTTCGAGAAAAAANCTCCCTTAATGGGGGTCGGTGCATTTTGACAGATTTGCACTTTTTTCAATTTTTTTTCTCTTGATGAAAAACTTTTTGCCACTTCAAAATTTTCGGATAAAAACTTTTTCAAACAAAATTTGCCACTTTTTAGCTTACTAATATAACCTGTTTTTTTCAGATCGATTATTTTTACTCTATGAATCGTCTTTTAAAAAAACACTCAAAAAACGCGCGTTTGCTATCTAAGGTGTATAACTTAAAGTAAAATTTATTATTTTATTTTTATTAAGAAGAAACCGTCAAAACCGACCCATCCACCGTTTAAAATTTGTTTATACACGATTTCTACGTCAAAATCGGAAATTTAAAAAAAAAGGAAAAACAAATTTTGGCACATCGAAAAAAATACTTTTTTTCATGAGTTGAATAAAATAAATTTCAAACGGTGGATGGGTCGGCTTAACAATTTGGCAAGTTTCGATGTGATAATTTTTTTTTAAATTCTGGATAACATTGCGCTTCGATGGATTTCTGCCAAACCGTAGTTTCGTTTCAAAAATTATGATTCAGAGTATAAACAAGACTGAAGAAACAAAACGAGGACATACAATTTTTTAACAAGAAATAAGGGAAATTTTTAAAATATTTCCAATTATTTTTGACCAAAAATCACAAAACTACATATGAACATATCCATTATGATGCCCGGGTAACATAAATATCTTATTCCCTATTCTTTTAACAGGCAAATAAGATACTTATGTTACCCGGGCATCATAATCGATATGTATGTGATATGATTTTTCAAATAGCATATAAAAAATATGTGGTCACCGACGCGAAAAGTTAAAGTGGCCATTTTGAAGAGTGTTTTTCGTTGATTTGTAACAAATATTGAAATAAAAATTTGAGCAAAAAACAAGGCATTTTTTTATAATGTTCGGAACTTTTTTCAAAATTTTCTCATAATTTTTGCTTTTTTTACTTTAGAGATAACATGTAACTTTTATATCATATCTGACCATGTAACGTCTATTGAAAGTGATATTTTTATGATAGTGATCGCTGATGGTTCGAAAATGAGGAAATTTTGGGCTAAGAATATCCCTCAAAATCGGCGAAAATGACGCCTATAACGTATAGGCTATAAGCCCTTCATTAACTTTTAAAATACTAAACCCTATGTAAGAATCATATTACTGTCGAATTAGTACTATCACCTTACTTTTTCGTTTTCGGGAGACAAAAACTTCTTGATTAACTTAGAGCCCACCTAAGGGGAATAGTAGCGCTTGAGTTTCAAGGAGTGTTGAAACCAACAGTGAAGCTGTAAAACTTGGCAAACGCCAGAATAGTATCATTGAATCCCATTTGAAATTCTCTATATTTTTCGATAAGCAAGGTAAAACGTATGTGGGCTCTGAGATCGACTCTATCGGATTAAGGAGGTGGCAGCCGAGTCGACTGGAGCAATTTAACTTACTAAAATAATTAGTCGGCTTATTTATTGTGCTTATTATTGTTAAATCAACGAGAATAAATGTGTTTTAGCTCATTAAAATCTTTCTTGAAAAACATTTGAGTTCGAATTTTCATTTTTGAATTCGTAAAAAATTCACAGCATTAAAATTTTTTCGCATTTTTCGTCCAAAATTTTTTCTTATTGTTTTCTTGAAATCTGTGGACAAAAATGTTCAATCACCGTGGTATCAGATTCGAACTCCTGGTGTCCGAATTAGTCTACAGACCGAATTTTGGCCTGATTGAAACAATTTGAAGAAGAAATACGTGAAACGAAAAGAAAAAAGAAAAACGGAGAAACGAGGAGAGAACGAAGGCCACACATGAACAGTGAAGAAAGAGGAAACCGACGACGAACGAAAAGAGAGGAAAGGATGACACGAAGAAAAGAAGAGATAGAAAAAAAGAGACGACGAAGAAAAAGAAGAGAATGAAAGAAAGAGAAAATGAAAACGAAAAGAAACGAAAGAAAAGAAAAAAAAAAGGAAATGAAGAAAAGAAAAAAGAAAGAAAGAGGGAACAAGGAGGATGAAAAATAAAAGGAAAAAAACGAGAGTGAAAATCGAACGAATTGGAAGATAGAAAAGAGAAGAGAGGGACGATGGAAAAAGGGAAAAAAAAATGGCGAAAGAATGTGGAGAAAGAAGGGAAAAAGACGAACGACGAAAAAAGTATGAGAAAGAAGATCGAAAAGATGAGGAAGGAAGGAGAAGGAAAGAAATGAAAGGAAAACGGGACGGAAGAAGAAGAGGAAAAGAAGAAAAAAAGGAACGAAAAAAAAAGAAAGATCGAAACGAGAATGAAAAAAGAAGAAGCGGAACGAAAGAGTAAGCGAGAAAAAAAGTGAAAGAGAGAGAGAGAAGAAAAAGGAAAGGGAAGGAGGAAAAGGATGAGAAGGTGAAAAAAGAATGCGAAAAAGAAGAGAAAAAAGACGACGAGAAAAGAATATATTAAGAGTGGGGAAAAGAAAAAGTGGCGAAAAAGAGAAAGCTGCATGGCGAGACTGAGTACGTGAAGAGAAATGAGATGAAAGGAGAAACGAGAAAAAACCGAAAGAAGATAATCAAGAAAAGAGAAGAAATATTGGAAAAAAAATGAGAATAAGAAGAAACATCAATGAAGTGAAACAGAACCGGGAAAGAAAGAAGGTGCGATGCGTGGAGGCAAAAGGAAAAAATGAACAGAAAAAAAAATACTTTTTTTCATGAGATTGAATAAAATAAATTTCAAACGGTGGATGGGTCGGCTTAACAATTGGCAAGTTTCGATGTGATATTTTTTTTTAATTCTGAAGATCAACATGCGCTTCGATGGATTTCTGCCAAACCGTAGTTTCGTTCAAAATATAATTCAGAGTATAAACAAGACTGAAGAAACAAAACAGAGGGACATACAATTTTTTAACAGAAATAAGGGAAATTTTAAAAATTTTCCAATTATTTTGACCAAAAATCACACAAACTACATATGAACATATCCATTATGATGCCCGGGTAACAATAATTCTTATTCCCTATTCTTTTAACAGGAAATAAGATACTTATGTTACCCGGGCATCATAATCGATATGTATGTGATATGATTTTTCAAATAGCATATAAAAAATATTGGTCACCGACGGCGAAAGTTAAAGTGGCCATTTTGAAGAGTGTTTTTTCGTTGATTTGTAACAAATATTGAAATAAAATTTGAGAAAAACAAGGCATTTTTTATATGTTCGGAACTTTTTTTCAAAATTTTCTTATAATTTTTGCTTTTTTTTACTTTAAGATAACATGTAACTTTTATATCATATCTAGACATGTAACGTCTATTGAAAGTGATATTTTTATGATAGTGATCGCTGATGGTTCGAAAATGAGGAAATTTTGGCTAAGAATATCCCTCAAAATCGCGCGAAAATGACGCCTATAACGTATGAGCTATAAGCCCTTCATAACTTTTAAAATACTAAACCCATGTAAGACTAATGACTAGTTACTATCACCTTACTTTTTCGTTTTCGGGAGACAAAACTCTTGATTAACTTAGAGCCCACTAAGGGGAATAGTAGCGCTTGAGTTTCAAGAGTGTTGAAAACAACAGTGAAGCGTAAAACTTGGCAAACGCCAGAATAGTATCATTGAATCCCATTTTGAATTCTCTATATTTTTCGATAAGCAAGGTAAAACGTATGTGGGCTCTGAGATCGCACTCTATCGGATTAAGGAGGTGGCAGCCGAGTCGACTGAGCAATTTAACTTACTAAAATAATTTAGTCGGCTTATTTAGTTGTGTTATTATTGTTAAATCAACGAAGAATAAATGTGTTTTTAGCTCATTAAAATCTTTCTTGAAAAATTTGAGTTTCGAATTTATCATTTTTGAATTCGTAAAAAATTCACCGCATTAAAATATTTCTTCGCACTTTTTCGTCCAAATTTTTTCTTATTGTTTTCTTGAATCGTGGCACAAAATTTTCAATCACCGTGGTATCAGATTCGAACTCCTGGTTTCCGAATTAGTCTACAGACCGAATTTTGGCCTGATTGAAACAATTTGAAAAATGGACCCTACCGGAATCCGCATTACCTGGTCAACCGGTTGTCAAATTCTGAAAAAAAATTCAGGCGTTACACGCGGAATTAAGGTCT
>SCLH01000391.1:96577-128973 GCA_004367855.1 Oikopleura vanhoeffeni | reverse complement strand
AATGGACCTAACCGAAATCCGCCATTACCGGTCAACCGGTGTCAAATTCTGAAAAAAAAATTCAGGCGTTACGACGCGGAATTAAATTCTTTATCTGCCAATAAATGGTGTCATGGGTTTCCAAATACGAGAAAGCCGGAAATACCAGATAGCTCCTAAAAAACCACCCACGTTAACTTTTTCATTAGATGCCTACATTTTTGTGACGCCTTTGAGATCATAAAATCTTTATTTTTCATCTTTAGTCGACTTTTCTGCAAAAATGTACCATCTCCGGATCGATGCCACCCCTTAAGTTCACGTTCACCTTTGGTTTCAACGCACTTGAAACTACAGGCGTACATTAACTAAAATTTCTTGTTTTCAACTTGTTTCTCGAAACTTTAATATTTTAGATGATGGATTCTCGATGACAGCGATTTTTATATCGACGATAACTCACCGTCCCATGACCCTAGAACACCGCAATTAATCATCCAAAACCTGTCAAACTGCAGAAATGAGACTAAACGGAAACGAAGATCAAGAAGAAATCGAAATAATCCTTCAGAATTAATCGAGAATGTGCTCCAGAACAGACAAAAAAATGCAAAATTTTGAATATTAGATTCAAGTGCCATACCCTATTTTTCATTTTGAGATAAATAGAGAAAGTTTATTTGTACACTATTTGTGGGATGAGAGCAGCCATTAAACTTGTTTTTTCGATGTTCAACCGATTTGAATTAATAACTTGAGAAATTCATGTAGTAACCTCTCTTTTATATCAGTTTCGGAGATCCTTCACAAAATTTCAGATAGCCGAACAGAGTTGAAGTAGTGTCATGTGGACTAAAATTAATTTGAACTTTTCGGACCCAGGTTTAGATACGGAAAAATTACGATGTAGATTCATTCGAAATTGGAAAGGTCATAAATGTTACAGGCATGCACTTTGACCTTGATATAACACAATTATCGAATAATAAAATGATTCTGACAAAGTTAAGTGCGAACTTGTTAAATTGCTAGTACGCGGACACCCTAGCTTTCATTTTAAAATCAATGAAAAAGTCTTTTTTTATGGAATTCGAGGAATAAACGCAATTATATAAATTACTTTATTCTCAAACAATTCTTATCCCAATATGGCCTATATCTATCCTTCTGTGTTGATGAAAAATTATTAAAATTCGCCCAGAAATTCGGAAATATTCAAAGTTTTGAACAATCGAACCCCAAAGTTTATGATATACAAATTACGATATAAATTCATTTCAATTTGGTAAAAGTCAAGGAACTAACCTGACGTTAAAATAAAACTTTTAAAATACACTAATAACCGTGGAAATCCTACCTATCATTTTGAAATGTTGTATGGAATTTATATTTTATCACCTCCGAGGAATGAGAGCAGAGTTCTGTCAGCAGACTATTCTTTTTTTAAATAAAGTAATATTTATTTCTAAGTTTCTAAAACAAATTATCCAAAATATTCTCAGTATCCAAAGTTTTATGACAAATCAACCAAGGGTTTATGATAAAAACAATTATGATCCAATTTCAATTCAAATTTCTGTCCATAAATGTTCAGCTGAACTAAGGTAAATTTTTTTAGACCGACGATTGACTGTGGCACCACAGACGAACCGTATGAGATATCAAAAATCAGTTTTTTCCACTTCACTGAACACAAAAAAGCTTAGGCAAAATTTTTTTCTAATTTTGAAATTTTTCGAGATTTTTTTAAATCTTAAACTTTGAACAGTGAAATTGGTTTTTTTGAAGATTTTGGCGTCAATCTGAACTTTGATTTTGATTCGTTTTTTTCAATGTGGACAATGAAAAATAAATCCGTCATGAGTCATTCTAGCATGTTGAGAATTAATGAAGATTAAGCCATCACATCGCATATTTGAGCTGAATCATAGGCTATGTTCATAGCAGTGAACAAAATTTTCTATCAATTGAAATTGCTATGACGTCGATCTTATGATTTCAAATAGCAATTGATATCGAAGGCTGAAACCCACTTGATTGGGTTGACAGTAGAAGGAATGTAAAAGGCCAAAAAATCGAATTTATATTTTTCTCGTACCGAGAAGAAATAGATTCTGGTTGTACGTAAATTATAGAAAATACGTCACAGATGTAATTTCACCAAATTTAGAACGAAAAAAGTAAATTTTGACAATTTTTTTTTGATGAAATTTTGTCGGAGAAAATCTCAGAAACGCAAAATTTGATTTGCGAACACGAATATCTGCATTTTACCTGTGTGAGTGAGCAAGTGTTTTTTGGTTGGTCGATAAACTTAGATCAAATTAAACCAATACAACGTTGTATTATACAACTTCTTTTTTCGTTGTTGATTAGGTCTGATGTTTTTAAGTTTATGAAATTTCGACGTGGTCACGCATAACCCGAAATAATCACAGAGCAGACATCGCAAGGCTACTAAATGAACCTCTCTATCGGGTGCAAATTAATCTTCCCACTCTCAATAACCTTTTATCCAATGAAGTAGAGAATAGCATGTTGCGTTAAAGTTGGACATTTACGTTGTCCGTTAACCTTTTTTCCGTTTACAAGACCTCGAAGCAACCCACGATCATACTCAGATTAGGCCGTTCCATGGCGATAGAGAATATCGACTCCTCATGCGTAGTTTAACTACGGCTGTTCAAAGTTTAAGATTTAAAGTGTATGTGAAGTTTGAGTCGCTTCGCTCCTGAAACTTCAACATTACAATTAAAATTTGAGATTTCAAATGACTTGGAAAAAATTCAAAAACTTGGTATTTTTTGATAATGACAAAATTTCATTCTTCGATGATGAGTCTTATTTCTCCTTAAACTGGAATATCTCATACGGTTGTCTGTGTTGGCCAGTCATATTTGTCGTGTCTTAAAATGTGTAGATCAAAAACAAATAATCTTTAATTTCGAAAAGCATCGGTTTTCCGACTGACAACGCGTTGCAGTGAGTCCAAAGTTTTACCTTAGATATGATGAAGCCAAAACGCAACAGTTTTTAAGTTAAGCAGTAGTAGAGCAGGTAATGGGTAGTGGTTGTATTTTGTTTTAGAGCAAAATTGCTAGGGAATGCTCAGAAAACAAAAAATGAGTGGAAAACCGATAAATATTTAATTCGAAATTTTTATTTTTTTTTGGTTACTTTTTGAGTAATTTTTTTAGATAAAGATTCGAACCTACTACTGTGTAGTTTCGACCAGAAAAACTCAAAACATCAAAAAGTTGAAACAAATTTTTCTCCATCACCTTAGCTTTATTTCACTTTTTCGATTGCTACGCCCTAAAGTATCAGCTATCATCGTTTTTTTAATATGCTTTCACCTCTGTTTTCAATACTTATGTAGGACGTCAGTGGTGATTTTCGATTTTCAAGTTCGTTTCAGCACGATGTATTATTTTGGTTATTATGTAATCGACCCTAACTAGAAGATTATGACCAATTAATAAAATTGCTAAGCGACCCCACGTAGGTGGCCAAAAAACACTTTTCAAAATGTAGAAGTGGAAAAATTTTGGTTGAAGTTATGCCCCAATGGTTCGCTAACTACATATGAGACTATTTTTAACAGGACGCACATAAAATGCTCTTCAGAAGAAACATTTTTTTCGATGCGGTCTCACTGGGCTCCGATTTTTGTTTCAAAAACAACTGAAATATTGAAAATTTTATCGTGATTAAAACTTGGTTAAACATCGATTCGGCAGATTTCCTGCTACAGCCCGATGAACTTATTATCATTCAATAAACCGAAAAATCTCGAACTTTTCCAAAAAGAAAAAATTTCGCAAAATTTCCAAAAAAAAAAATTGATAACCATATCACTTTCGTCTTTTTTTTACATACCACAAACGAGTCTCTTAGTTCAAGCGGAATATAGCACATTCGATCTTCTTAATGTATACCTTCATGAACTACTTTTTATTTTGCGTTGCGCTGCTGAGCCGGATTTTCGATTTCCGTATTTTACGATTTTCACCGAAATTAATCGTTTTCGAAAACGCTCTACACGTTTTTTTCATGAATTACAGGCAAGGGTCCAAAAAAATCATGAATTTGAAAAAATAAAATTCTGACACGTGATAGGGTGTCCATATTACATGATTGTTGCTATATTTGGATTTATCGAGTGAATTCGACCAAACTTGGGTTTGACTCGAGATGCAATAAACTTATTCAAATGAAATTGACACCGATGAGGGGTTCTATTACATGATTTTGGTATATTTTTTATTGATGAGTAAAATTGGGCCAACACTCCCATGGTGAGTTTACCTCAGAAGCAATTAAAATATTCAAAAATGAAATATACAAATCTGATAATAAATTATTAAATGTCATTTTTAATCTTAGTTTAAAAGAAATTATTAACTTATATACTAACGGACCGTCAGCTGGGAATTTCTCGGGGGGTTTTTATTTTTTTTTTTTTTTTTCAGTTGGGGGGGGCCAGTTTAGAAATATTACATCGGGTTTTCATATTTATTTTTGACATTTTTATTAAATTCCCGAGATCACTGTACAGATGCCCATGTTTTGGTCTCGCATTTCACTCATACAATCAAATATAGCAAAAATCATGTTAATATCACAACTCACGTGTCAGATTCCATTTTTGACATTGTTTTCAATTCCGTTGATTTTTTTGAGCCTTCCTGTAGTTTCATAGAAAAAACGTTTAGAGCGGTTTTATCGTAAAATTATAAGTTGCTCTCTAGCGCACTTTGTCATATTTGTAATTTTAAAAGGTCATTTTCGGTTCCCTGATATCGATTTACCCTAGAAAGAAATTTCGTTTGAAATTGCTTTAGCTTGAAAAATACTAACAATTTGAATAAGCTTGCCTCTTCTAGCGGCACTTGTGGTCATTTTTGAACATTTTTAAAGGGCATTTCGATATTTCCTAATATCGATTTACCCTAAGAACAAAATTTCGTACAAAAATTGGACTCTGAAAAAATGCTAAACATTTGATTAATTTGCTCTCTAGCGCATTTGTGCTCATTTGTTGAAATTTTATTTAAGGTCATTTGCGATTTCCCTGATATCGATTTACCTAGAAACGAAATTTCGTCAAAATTGTTGACTCTGAAAAATGCTAAAATTGTTGATATTGCTCTCTAGCGGCAGTTGTCGTCTTTTTGAATCTTTAATGGTCATTTCGTGTTCCCTGAATCAATTTACCCTAGATACGAAAATTGTTGAATTGGTATCCTTTTAAAAATCGATCCCCAGCTGACGGTCCCTACTTATGAATTCAATTTTTGCCACATGTCGACAAGCTAAACTTAATTTCTAACATATTGATCGTACACCATTTTACTATTTTTAGACCAAGATGCTCTTGAGCGCCAAAAAACTTTATTTACACTGTTTTCATTTCTATTCCCCGTCATTTTCTTCGATTTTTTGTGTCACAGTAATCAGCTACTTTATCATTTTGTAAAATTTGATCGTTGCTTTGTTAGCCAATTAAAAGCCTTGTATACTGGAAACAAGTGCATTCTTGAATTTTATATCGAGCTTCAAAAAAAACTTTAATATACGCTAGTGAAGACAGCAAATACCGAAAATATTTGTACCACTCGTATGATAATAACATCGCAATTAAACAAGATTTGCAAAGCACATGTTGGACTTGTTGATGCGTTATATACTTTATGTCGAAAACCGTATGATATTTTTAACTGTTTAAATCAATATATTACAACTCATTACACTAACAACGCTCTTATAAAAACAAATTAACTGTGAACTATTGCTTAAGGACATTTTGACAATACCATATGGGCTCTTGATAAAAAACCTTTCACCTGGTATTGATTAATTTAATTTCCTTTCCCCAAACTTTATACCTACGTCAAATGAGATTCTAATCGGGACAACCTTTTTTAACTAGCGAATGTTTGCATTATGTTTTAGAAATTTTTGAGTTTCGGATTTTAATTTTTCGAATTCGATGAAATATGAAAATTTTCATAAAACTTCCAAACATAATAAAAGAATGCCTTATTTTCGTTCAATTTTTTTCAAATTTTTTCAAATCAACGAAAAAAACTCTACAATGGCAACTTTCGACTTGGTGACCCAGCTATTTTTTATATCTCTTTGAAACCTATGACATGTCAGTTCGATTTTGTCAATAATTAGAAATATTTGACAATTTTTCTCATTTCTTGTTCAAATTTTTTAGACTATTATTTTTCTGAATTATTAGCGTAGCAATATGAAGAATGGCTACTTAACTTATTCACAATATGTCTTTCGTTTTGTTCATTCGCTTCTTTTTGATACCTTAAGTCATAATTTTTGACATGAAAATACTTTGGGAAGTAATCCATCGAGCCCTTTTTAATCAAGAATTAAATTTTTTTTCATCGAGACTTGCTCAATAGTAGTCGACCTGTTCTCATTTCAATTATTAACTCGACGAAAAAATATTTCTTTCGATGTGCTAAAATTTCGTTTTTTTTTTTCGTCTTTCTTCAAAACATTAATTTTCGATTTTCACTTCCAAATCGTATGATTTAAATATCAAATTTTCGATAGTGAACAGGCTGTTTTTAAGGCTCCTAGTTACTACCAAATAAAGAAATTAAATTTGGGCTGTATTTTAGACACTTTCAGATAGCAAACGCGCGATTTTTTAGTGTTTGTTTAAATATAAAAAATCATCTGAAGAAATTCAGATGTATACAAAGAACAGCTTAAAAGTGAGGCAACTTTGTCGTCGAAATATTTTTATTTCAAAGTGGCAAAAAGTTTCCATCAAGAAAACAAAATTGGAAAAGTGCAAATCTTAAAATTGCCCGAGGCCTTTAGCGGACAAAATGGCAAACAAGAGTATTTTTGTTGAAAATCCGAAACTCTTTGTCCAAGCGTGCGAGAAATATGAAATTCGAGGCTCCTGTCGCCTTTAGACCGACGAGCCAATATTAAATATGCTTTCTATTTTTCTTGATATATTGTTTTGTATAAATTGGCTCGCATTTTGAGGATCTTAGCGTCATCTCTCTTCCATTTTTTAGCAATGGATTTGAATTTTCTTCATTTTTAGATCGAAAATGGAGGTTAGTTTCAACCAGTCGAATTATGAAGAATGATTGTGAAGAAGGTTTACTCTGGCGAAGAAGTGTCGTTTCATGATCCGAGATAAAACTGATACCGTGAAGAAAATATCAAAAAGGGTTTTGAAAAGAGAATAATTCTGAGCATCTTTAAATTATCGCGAGGAAAAACGAGAAAATCAAGAAACAGCGAATTTCTGAAAATAAAGAATTAAAAGAAGAATTTTTGTATTTGAAAGATTGCAGATTGATAACAAAGACCTCAGAAGATAGAAATTCATATTAGTGATTTGAATACTCAAGGTAAGTTTACAAATCAACTATGAAAGGGGTCATTGTCGGCATAACAGGCGCAAACTGAGCAAAGTTTTTTTTGCTATAAATTTCCGGCATTTGGCATGCATTGGCACTTTCGGCGCATATGGAGACGAAATATAATTTGTGTGCAAAACTGAAAAAAAGGTACTGGGTCGAAGAGACGTCAATTTAAATTTTTGTTCAATTTACAGCAATTTTTTTTAAAAGATATACTTCTTATTGTGTTCATACTCGAGCCATGGTACCGTCTGCTGAAATGATATTTCGAGCCAGTGATGGATGGAAGTGAAACATGAGGAAAGTTGAGGAATTTTGGAATATCCCTCAAAATCGCAAAATCTGAAAAGTAAAAAACAACGCCAATAAGCCCTTTGATTTACCTTATAAAATCTTAGGTCGCTTTTTTTTTAGTGTACGGACACTTGGGTATTCTGTTCTGAGGACAACTAGAAGCGACAAACGGTTCTTTTGCATCTGATCTAATCAGATTGAATGCGGATGTTTTCTTATTCTCGAATGTCCTGTTCGCCGGTGTAATTCGCCAAAAACGTTTTTTCTGGTCATTTGAGCATTCGATGACTGATTTTCGGGTCACTGATCAACCTACGAAGCCAAAAATTTTTCTTACCGCATATTTTTTCCAGGCTTCACTCGTGCCAGACAAACCTATTTGTCGCTATCTTGGTCTAGACCCCAGTCCGAACATCATGGTGGTCGTACCCTTAAAAAAACGACCTAAACGCTATATAAAAATCAGGTTTCATAAACTTATTATACTCAATTTCAGGAACAAAAAACTCTGAGTTAACTAAAAGACGCACCTAAATGGTACATAAATATAATATTCTTGCTTTCGAATCCTTACATATTTTAGATGATGATTCTGTGGATGACAAGCGATTTATATCGCGAGAACCACCGAGCCAACTAGGATCCGTTATACTAAGACTGCAACAAGTTATAAGTCAGAACTCAATAATCGAAGTTATGACCAGATCAATTGAATCTTCATGAATCGAGATGTGGTAGTTGACAGCAAGATTAGCCGACAAATTGCAAAATTTTTTGAAAATTACCGCCATGCCAACAAGTACCTTACTTTTGCATTTTGAATCAATAAAACAATTCTATTTTACCAGTATTCATGATTGAGAGCAGACATTAAATGGTTTTGGCTGATCTACAATTCAAGAAGAATCGAAATCTAATGTGGAAACTTCTTTTTATCTCTAGTTATCAGAGTTTCTTAACAACGTTATTACGGATAGCCAAACTAGAGTAGAAAATAGTTTGATGTGGACTAAAATGACTCTGGATATGTTCAGACCCCAGGGTTCTATGATACAAAATTATTTGTAAATTCACTTTTGCATTGTAAGGCAGTGTTCTTGAACAGATCGGGCACAATGTATCATGAGAAAAAATTCAAAATGTTCGTATTTTTTCGATCAACATTTGATAGGTTACAGCTAACTCAATTAATTGCATAAAATGATGGGGTTTTTCATTTTTGAATATTGTAGCGATTTAAAAGAATAATTTATTATTTAAAAAATGGATTATCGGCGACGGTCAGGGTCAGACAGGATTCGGATTGAAATCATCTCCGTTCTAGAACTGGTAAGGGCACCTATGTGTGGAATTAGAACTTGGATAATGATAATATTATACACAAAATACTTAAAACGTGAAATGCAAACTTGTCAAATCGTTATTACCGCGGAAACCCCCAGTTCATTTGAAATAATGGAAACTTATGTTATCGGATTCGAGGATAAGCAGTTATAACATAGTTCTTTATTCAACTAAGCAAGTATTTCTCCAAAAGTAATTATTCTTTTAATTGTCTTAAAGAAATTATTTCGAATCACCTAAATATGAATCTCCATATTAATTTCCAAAAACTTTGACAATTCACACCCGAGTTTATGATATACAAATTACGATTATAACTCATTCATCTTGTAAAACCTCAAAAATCTTCAGGGAAAAAATTACCTTCTAAAAAATAACAAATCAGCAAACCTGGAACAGTCACAACTTGTAACAATCGACATTGCAAAGGACACCTATTTTTACTTTGAAATAATGGGTATTCTATTTTTTACCCTCCGGAACGAATTAAAGCAGACTATTAAATGGCTTATATTACTGTTACAAAAAAGTGTGGAAATAGCGCGTTTTATTATACTACGAGTTTCTCTTAGGACCAAATTTTCCAAAGCGCCTAAAACTTACAAGCTTGTACTTTATTCAAAACACTTTGACGAATCGGGACCCAGCGGTTTATGATATAAACAATTACGTTACGATTCATTTGAAAATGTTTGGATCTATGAGTTATGGAAATAGGCTCTTTGGTTTATTATACGATATATATCGGATTACCGAAAAACATAAAGCAACTTTTAAAATTGTAAAATCGCGGGACCATTCTTCACAATTGAAATCAATGAAAAAAGGTATCTTTTTACGGACTCCGAGAATAACATCTAGATTATTAAATTATATATACTGTACCATATATCTCCCAAATACATGTTATGTTAATATCAAATTCTGATGGAAATGTCCCATCTATATTCCTTCCTGAGTTTCTTAAACAATTTATCCAATTCACCTCAAAATCGAACTATCCGAAACTGTGACAAATCAGACCACAGGTTCTATGATTCAATAATTACGAACATTAATTTGATTCGAATCTTTAATGTCCATAAATGTTCAGAACAGAACTTAGCGTTTATTTACAAAACGAAATATCTTATTTTAAAAAACATCAAGCGTTTTATTTTCAACCGCATCTCGCTTGGGGTACTTTTGTTGCTCACCTATCATTTCGCCCAAGTCCATTTTTAAATAGTACAAGATATGTCCAAACATATTTCTGCATCTAACGCAAAGGTTTTAAAGTTTCTATTATTCACCGATGTACGGTTATATCCGGATTGACTGTACCATTCCTTTCAGACCCGGTTTTAAAATTACCGGTCATTCCGTATAACGACACTCCGTAAAATAATCGTAACTAACCAGTACTCATGACTGTGTTTCAGAACTGAAATTCAAATATATTTCTCCAGGTATACGCGGAATTTGTAAAAAACCACATAATTTGTCTTGTGTTAACGCTTACTGCTTGGACTGCAGGAAATCGTTTGCATTATCTAAGACCGTTAAAATGGCGGGGTGAGTAAAACAAAGCTCCTTAGCCATTTTCTGCGGTTTTAATCTTGATTTTTGAAACAGACTATGATTATTCTGCTTGTGAGCTCTACTTAAAACCAATCTATAATATTTTTCATGCAAAACCCTATTTTCGAAATTTCTTAGTGTTTAGTAGTGGCATTTCAGAATTCTTTCTGACAGCAAAATATTAAATGAGAATGCCCGAAAATAACGGTCCTGTTAATTTATTCTACTGTTCAAATAAAAAATTAGACTTTATACACCACCACTCTTTAAGGGGGTATGATCCGGCTTCACATAATTTTCTAAAATTGGAGACCGGACTAATAACTCGACCGCAGTAAGATGGCCCAGCCGCGCGTGAGCGCTTGCAGCGCCTCATGTTTTACATCCATTAGTCTGATAGTTTTGTTCATTAAAAGACCTGTTTCAATTAGCCATTTATGATCTATTTAGGACAATTTCTCGCTTGATGGATCAAAACAGTTTTCTAATTTCATTTTTTCTTGTTATAAATGCATCCAATTGCAGTTCAAAAAAAACATCAGCGTTACAATCAAAAAGTTACTAAAAAATTTTTCCTTGTATTCTTATGAGAACTGAGCTAAAATTCTTATCACCGTTGAAATTATAACGACCATCAACGTTTCAGCCAGTGATTTATTCTTTAAGACATTAAAGCTTTTTCAAATACAGTTCACCTTGTATACTGATACTATTTTTACTATACCTTTATACTCTTTTCTAAATTTCTCAAAAACTATCTTATTTTACCGGTCACGTGTCGTTTTTCGACTTTACCTGATGGAAATAAAGTCCTTTTTAGGGTTTTCTGTAGAGTAGCGGGCTACTCGTAGCCTCATATTATTTTTTAGGACAGATTTGAATTTTTTTGAAAAGTTACTGTAATAGACTTATTCCACAAAAAACGCACAGAATTGTTTCGCAAAACATTTCAGGCTTCACTTGGGTTGACGATGATCCCATTACGTTGAAACTATAAGGGTGGAAAAAATAACGTCTTAGGAATGTGGGCGACGATCATCTCAGCTTTCACGTTATAATACTTTTTGATTACACCTATGTTGTAGAGAATCTTTCGTGCAAGTTTATAACTTATAAGATTTTTGGTTTGAGTTTTTTCAAGGAAAGTCTGGTTTTTCGGGGGTTGAATTATAGGGTTACATTTAAGGGCGCTCTAATGGAGATTTCTCAGATAACTGTTTTGATTTGCCTATTTTGTAGAGCAATTTGTCACTGAGTTTTTTTAACTAGTAAGATTTTCTGAATTTTAATTTTTTTAAAAAAAAGTAGAGTTCTATTAGAAATGTATAGTAGAATTACACGCAAAACTAGAAATTCACAAGTCGTCCTGAGACGTTTAGGAGAGCAGAGGAAGATTAGAAAAAGGCTACTGTTCGGACCTTCATCCAGGCTTTGCGGTGAAGGTTCCTGCCCACAAATTGAACATTTTTATAGATTTTCCAGGAGGAGTACGGCTTTTCGCGTGAGGCTCCAATACGCTGTTTTCGACCACTGGGGGCAAAATTTTCAAAATGTTCTACGCTCGGGAGATGCGCATTATATGTGAAAGCTTAAATTGGCAAATAACAGAAAACAATGCTGAGGATGAATGGAGTAGGCTTTTTTGTGCTTTTAGGAGCCTTACTTAAAACCAGTTGTTTCTGAGCGTAGGTTGGAGTATCAGATGCTCTGATAGAACTGGGCACTTTCTAAGAGTTGTACTACGTATTTGGAAAAAAAAATAAATCATTTCTGAGCCAGGTCTTTCTCAAGAAACTCTCACTGTGGAAATGTGTGAAAAAGAGCCAACTTATCGTCGCCCACATCCTTAGGTCGATGACCGGCGCCGCAGGCGCCTCACGGGCGGCCGAGAGTTAGGAGGTTGTAGGGTCTTTAATTAATTTTTTAAATCCCTGACTGATGGAGAACTATATTGATATTTAATTGAGTATATTGAAGCAGTAAACTTCTATAAAAACTGAAATAATTGAAAAAAAACTTTTCGAAAATTTTTCCAAATTATTGAAGTTTCAAACAACTTGTTGATTCTTCCATTGCACAATCATACAAATAAAATTTTACAAGTGTCTATGAATAAACAAACAAGAGATTTCAAAAATGTTCTATTGAAATTTTACGCCTTCGAAGCCAACAATTTCCATTTCTCTTTAGTTTTTTCTAAAATTGAGCCTCAGGCGCGCCCCTTTGTAGAATTCAAAAAAATACAGTCCTTCTGGAAATCGTGCTGAATATTTCTTATCCAATTTCTTTGTTGCGTTTTCGGACGGTTTTCTTTGTGCGCTGGTCTAAGCGGACGTTTTGAAATCTTTCAAAACGTCCGCTTAGACAAATCACGACAGTATAGTTTCGATTGTATTACACCTACCGCTATATATCTATTCGCCAATAAACATAAAAAGCAGTATGTGCAGGTAATTTTAGCACTAGAATCTTTTTTTTTTTCAAAAATTATTCTACCAGTGTGTTCGGGACTCGAGAGTATAAATTGATCTTTCGGTGGACATGCGTTGGGTTAGGCTTCAAAATTTGTAACTGAAACATTATACGAGGTTAAGAATTAGGAAAACAGTATTTCGGTTAATGTTCGTTAACCAGTGTTATGAGATAACATGTTGACATAAAAGTTTTCCGAACGGCGGATGTTCTTAATTAAGGGGCGGGAGCGGGTCACAATGCTTATTAGGCCTTTGCAGGCCTAGAAAAATTGCGACGCATACCCCTTGATTTACATTTGTATCAAAATCAATCGGCCAGATCTAAAGTCAACATTAATATTCATCGTACTTATAGAGACAGAAATTAAGCTCGCGCTTGTGTGCGTTACCGAAATAGTTACATTAAGATAGTCTCTAATCTTCTCGTCACAACATAGGCTCTCTTTTTCCAACTGGAAATCGCCCCTTGTGATCAGAAGAAAAAATATTTCTATGAAAATTGTTTTGCTTTAAAAACTAATTTTTTAAAGCTAATTAAATTAGTTGTCTCCATTTTTAGAAAGAAAAATTCGTTGAACTGATAACTACCCCCTTCAATAAGAACCAAATTATTGCGGAATACACTGGCAATTGGAACATGCTAATACCGTGAGTTGTTTTTTGTACGTGGATTGATGATGTCGGAGAACTGCGGTGCTTGTGAAATCAGCGTCAGGGTTACCATTTTTGCTGCTGCCATACATTGTGATGCGTATTTGGGTCGATGTTGAAGTATAAATTTTGAGATTTTGAACATGCAAGCAACAGGTTCTTAGATAAAAATTGCAATGTTTTTGCTGGATTCAGATTATTGAGATCGTTTCTTCAAATCATCAAAAAATTATTTTTTGCGCCCCCAATTATTTTTTTGCTTAACAGCCAATGACCTCATGAAAATACAGATGTTGCTCTTAACAAAATGTTTCAGCAAATTTTATATTTGATTGAGTATGCAAGAAAATAATTTTTTTTTATTATTGAAGAAATTCGATCTCAATATCTGGATCAGCCAACAATATTGGATTTTATGCTTTAGAACTCTTGTTCTTGCATAGTTCATGTTCACAAATATAAATTTATACATTCACTATCGCCCCTTTGAGCTTGCGGTTGTACTCCCCTTGAACGACAAGTTTCCGAGCGGGCATATTTTTAATTTTCGGTCCTCAAACCTCTCCCGTAAATGATGCTAAAACAGAAAATTCTTCCACAATGTTGGTAAGCAACACAATTTCCGGCGAATTTTATTCCGGATATTCGAGAGTGAAACAAAAACTGATATTTAGCAAAATTTTCAATCGCTTTACCGGCCATAAAATATTATTCCCACCAGTTTTCCTGTTGTGGTTTGATTTATTACATTCACAACCGTATTTTCCACTCCTTGTGATACTTACGAAGTTATTAGCGATTTCATTTTGATTTGCATTAATGGTCTAATGTCGGGCACAAAAAAAATTTTTCGGAATTCCGAGCCGAGTACTTCGCGTTCTTCGGTGCTAGCAAAATCGTTACTTTCTCATACATCGGGTGTAAATTTTACGTTAAAGAATCTTTTAATCGTTTTTTAGTGGAACTCTAGGGATTTCAAATTTGTGAATTCTTTGAATTAAGTTTAATTTTTGTTTCTCAACCTTGAGGATCTCCAAAGACCTGGAAAAAAAGATTTTTGCTTTTACTTTATAATTCAATTTAGAATGAAACAGGGTTCGGAAATTTTCTGGGGAAAACAAACAAAAGATGGGGGAAGGTTAAAATCTGTCGGAAAGAAAAATAAACAAGATTTTTTCTTTTTTTGAGTTTTAAGAAAGGTGGAAAAAGATTCTTCTTTCTTTTTTTTTTTTATATCGGTTTTTATAAATGGTGTCATGGGGTTTCCAAATACGAGAAAGCCGGAAATACCAGATAGCTCCTAAAAAAAACCACCCACGTTAACTTTTTCATAGATGCCTACATTTTTTGTGACGGCCCTTTGAGAAATCATAAAATCTTTATTTTTCATCTTTAGTCAACTTTTCTGCAAAAATGTACCAATCTTCCGGATCGATGCCACCCCCTTAAGTTCAACGTTCCACCTTTGGTTTCAACGCCACTTGAAACTACAGCGGTACATTAACTAAAAATTTCTTGTTTTCAACTTGTTTCTCGAAACTTTAAATATTTTAGATGATGGATTCTGATGACAGCGATTTTTATATCGACGATAACTCACCGTCCCATGACCCTAGAACACCGCAATTAATCACCCAAAACCTGCAAACTGCAGAAATGAGACTAAACGAAAACGAAGATCAAGAAATCGAAAATAAAAATTCTTCAGAAATTAATCGAGACTGTGCTCCAGAACAGACAAAAATAAACTGCAAAATTTTGAATATTAGATTCAAGTGCCAATACCCTATTTTTCATTTTGAGATAAATAAGAAAGTTTATTTGTACACTATTTGTGGGATGAGAGCAGACCATAAACTTGTTTTTCGATGTTCAAACCGATTTGAAATTAATAACTTGAGAATTTCATGTAGTAACCTCTCTTTTATATCAGTTTCGGAGATCCTTCACAAAATTATCAAGAATAAGCCGAACAGAGTTGAAGATAGTGTCATGTGGACTAAAATAAATTTGAACTTTTCGGACCCAAAGGTTTATGATACGAAAAATTACGATGTAGATTCATTCGAAATTGGTAAAGGTCATAAATGTACAGGGCATGCACTTGACCTTGATATAACACAAAATAATACGAATAATAAAAATGATCCTGACAAAGTTAAGTGCGAACTTGTTAAAATTGCTAAGTACCGCGGACACCCTAGCTTTCATTTTAAAATCAATGAAAAAGTCTTTTTTTATGGAATTCGAGGAATAAACGCAGATTATAAAATTACTTTATTCTCAAACAATTCTTATCCAAATATGGCCTATATCTATCCTTCTGAGTTGATGAAAAAAATTATTAAAAATTCGCCCAGAAATTCGAAATATTCAAAGTTTTTGAACAAATCGAACCCCAAAGTTTATGATATACAAAATTACGATATAAATTCATTTCAATTTGGTAAAAGTCAAGGAACATAACCTGACGTTAAAAATGCAAACTTTTAAAAATCACTAATAACCGTGGAAATCCTACCTATCATTTTGAAATTGATGGAAATTTATATTTTTATCACCTCCGAGGAATGAGAGCAGAGTCTTGCTCAGCAGACTATTCTTTTTTTAAATAAGTAAATATTTATTTCTAAGTTTCTAAAACAAATTATCCAAAATATTCTCAGTATCCAAAGTTTTATGACAAATCAAACCCAAGGGTTTATGATAAAAACAATTATGATCCAATTTCAATTCAAATTTCTGTCCATAAATGTTCAGCTGAACTAAGGTAAATTTTTTTAGACCCGACAGATTTGACTGTGGCACCACAGACGAACCGTATGAGATATCAAAAATCAGTTTTTCCCATTCAACTGAAAACAAAAAAAGCTTAGGCAAAATTTTTTTCTAATTTTTGAAAATTTTTCGAGATTTTTTATTAAAATTTGAGATTTTCAAATGACTGGAAAAAATTCAAAAACTTGGTATTTTTGATAATGACAAAATTTCATTCTTCGATGATGAGTCATTATTTCTCCCTAAAACTGGAAATATCTCATACGGTTCGTCTGTGTTGGCACAGTCATATTTGTCGTGTCTTAAAAAATGTGTAGATTCAAAAAACAAAAATAATCTTTAATTTCGAAAAAGCATCGGTTTTCCGAACATGACAACGCGTTGCAGTGAGTCACAAGTTTTACCTTAGATATGATGAAGCCAAAAACGCAACAGTTTTTAAAGTAAGCAGTAGAGAGCAGTTAATGGGGTAGTGGTTGTATTGTTTTTAGAGCAAAATTGCTAGGGAATGCTCAGAAAACAAAAAATGAGTGGAAAACCGATAAAATTTATAATTCGAAATTTTTATTTTTTCTGGTTACTTTTTGAGTAATTTTTTTAGATAAAGATTCGAACCTACTACTGTGGTAGTTTTCGACCAGAAAAACTCAAAACATCAAAAAGTTGAAAGCAAATTTTCTTCCCCCCATCACCTAAGCTTTAATTTCACTTTTACGATTGCTACGCCCTAAAGTATCAAGCATCATCGTTTTTTTAATATGCTTTCACCTCTGTTAATACTTATAGAAGTTCATTTTTTGCCACATTCGACAGATAACTTAATTTTCGAATATTGATCGTACACATTTTACATTTTAGCCCTAGAATGCTCTTGAGCGCCAAAAAAACTTTATTTTACACTGTTTTCAAATTTCTATCTCCCCGTCATTTTCTATTCGATTTTTTCGTCACAATGATCAAAGCTAGCTTATCCAATTTTTAAAAATTTGATCGCTTGCTTTTTAGACCAATTTAAAATGTTTTCTTGAAAAAGCTTATACTAGGAAACAAGTGATTCTTGAATTTATATTCGCATTTCAAAAAAACTTTAATAACGCGAAGTAAGACAGCAAATACCGAAAATATTGACCACTGTACTGATAATAAATCGCACAATTAAACAAGATTTTGCAAAGACACATGTAGGACTTGTCGATGCGTTATATAACTTATGTCGAAACCCGTATGATATTTTTAACTGTTAAAAAATCAATATTTACACTCATTACACTAACAACGCTCTAATAAAAACCTAAATTACTGTGAACTTTGCTTAAAAGTGCATTTTGACAGATACCAATATGGGCTCTTGATGAAAAACTTTTCACTGGATTGATATATTCTTCCCAATATACCGTCAAAGTGATGATTCATAATCCGGGCAACTTTTTTAACTAGCGAATTTTTGCATTATGTTTTTAAGAAAATTTTGAGTTCGAATTTAATTTTTCGAATTCGAGAAATTATGAAAAATTTTCGATAAAAGTTCCAAACATAATAAAAGAATGTCTTATTTTTCGTTCAAAATTTTTTTTTCAATATTTGTTTCAAATCAACGAAAAAAACTCTACAAAATGGCAACTTTTCGACTTGGTGACCACATATTTTTTATATGCTAATATGCTCTTTGAATTATTACTCATTATATCTATGGTTCAGTGATTTTGGTCAAAAAATCATTAGAAATATTTTGAAAATTTTTCTCATTCTGTTCAATTTTAACTATTTTCGCTGGAATATTAGCTAGAAAATATGAAGAATGTACTTTAACTTATTCAAATTACTGTCCTTCCGTTGTTCATTCGCTCTTTTCATACTCTTAAGTCATAATTTTTGAATGAAAATACGTTTGGGAAACCATCGGAAGCCCTTTTTATCAAGATTAAAATTTTTATTATTCATCGAGACTTTGCTCAAATAGTGAAGTCTCGGGAACCTGTTCTCACTTTCAAATTAGTTAACTCACGAAAAAAATATTTCTTTCGATGTTGCCTAAAATTTCGTTTTTTTTTCGTCTTTCTTCAAAAAGTTAAATTTTCGATTTTCACTTCCAGAATCGTTATGAATTTAATAATAAAACATCTTTCGATAGTGAACAGGACTTGTTTTTTAGGCTCCAGTTTAAACATAAAGAAACTTAAATTTGCTGTAATGTTACACCCTTCGATAGCAAACGGCGTTTTTGAGTGTTTTTTTAAAGTAAAAATAATCAATCTGAAGAATTTCACGATTTACAAAGAAAGCTAAAGTGCAATCTGTGTTCAAATAGTTTTTATCTCAAAGTGGCAAAAAGTTCCCATCAAGACAAACAAAAATGAAAAAGTGCAAATCTGTCAAAACTGCACCGAGCCTTAAGCGCCAAAATGGGCAAAAACAACGAGTATTTTTCTGAAAATCCGAAAACTCTTTTGGTCCAAGCGGAGAAAATGAAAATTCGACGGCTTCCTGTCCGCTTAGACAGACCAATAACAATAAATGTTTTCTATTCTTCTGGTAATATCATTGTTTTGTAAAGATTTGGCTCGCAGTTTGAGATCTTAGGCGTCCATCTCTCTCATTTTTAGCATGGATTTGAATTTTTCATTCGATTTAAGAAATCGAAATGGAGTTAGTCAGACCAGGTCGAAATTATGAAGAAATTGATTGGAAGAAGTTTACTCTGGCGAAGAAGTGTATTTCATGATCCAGAAATAAAAACTGAAGTACACGATGAAGACAATATCAAATAATCGGGTTTTGAAGTAAGAAACTGAATTCTGACGCATCTTAAAATTAATCGGAGAAAAAACGGAAAAATCAAGAAAACAGCGAATTCTGAAAAATAAGCAAATAAAAGAAGAATTGTTGTATTTGAAGAATCAGATTATAAACAAAGGAACCTCAAGAGATAGATAAGAAATTCATTGAAGTGATTTGAATATCTCAGTAAGTTATACAAATCAATATGAAAGGGGTCCATGTCGCAATAACAGGGCGCAACATGAGCAAAAGTTTTTGGGTAATAAATTTCGGGCGATATGGCGCCCATGGCACTTTCGCGATATGGAGACAGAAATAATTTCCGTGCAACAAAAACTGAAAAAACGTATGGGTCGAAAACGTCAATTGAAATTTTGTTCAATTGAAGCAATTTTCTTAAAAGAGATAACTCTTATACTGACTATATCTGACTATGTACGTCTGTTGAAAAGTGATTATTTCAGCCAGTGATCGATGAAAGTTAAAACATGAGGAAAGTGAGGAATTTTGGAACCCTTCCAAAAATCCGCAGAAATCGAAAAGTAAAAAACACGCCAATAAGCCCTTATTTACCTATAAATACTAAGTCGTTTTTGTTTAGTGACGCCACTTTAAGAAGGTATCTGTTCTGAAGAGAAACCAGACTAATAGCGACAAACGTTTTGCATCTGAGATCTTAATCAGGATTTGGAATGCAGGAATGTTTTCTTTTTCTCCAGATTACCGGTTCGCCGTAATTCGCCAAAACGTTTTATCGGTTCATTTGAGCAATTTCGAGGTGACTGATTTTCCGGTCACGTGATCAACCTACGAAGCAAAAAATTTCTACCGCAATTTTTTCCACGGCTTCACGTGCGAGAAACTATTTGTCGCTATCTTGCTAGATCCTCCCAGTCGAAATCATGCGGTCGTACCTAAAAAACGACCTAAACGCTATAATAAAAAAGCAGGTTCCATAAACTTATACTCATTCAGTGAGACAAAAAACTCTGAGTTAACTAAAGCGCACCTAAAGAAAATGGTTACATAAAATAAAATTTCTTGCTTTTCAAGTCCTTAATATTTTAGACTGATGGTTCTGATGACAAGCGATTTCAATAATCGGCGAGAACCTCACCGAGCCATGACTCTAAGACTCCGAAGTTATAAGCCAAACCTGCAGAACTAATGAATCAGATTAACATTGAACACGAAATCAAGAATTGAACAATCCTTCAGTGATAAATCGAGACTGTGGTCTAGAACAGACAAGAATTGACCGACGAAATTGCAACATTTGTGAAACATACCGGCCAATTGAACAGTATGTACTTTGCATTTGAATCAATAAAACATTCTTTTTTAACAGTAATTCATCGGCATTGAGAGCAGACCATAAAATGGTTTTGCGCATGTACAAAATTCAGGATGAAATCGAAATACTAAATGTGGAAACTTTCTTTATCTCAGTTCAGAGTTTCTCCACAAGTTTTTTTTTTTTTTTTATTACGGATAAGCCAATAGAGTAGAAAATAGTTTGATGTGACTAAAATGACTCTGGACTATTCAGACCCCAGGGTTTATGATACCAAAAATTATTTTGTAATTCATTTGAGATTGGTAAAGGCAGTTCGTGAAACGAGTCGGGGACAAAATGTATCATGAAAAAAAAATTTCAAAAATTTCGGATTTTTTCTGGATCACATTTGATAGTTACAGCAAACTCAAAATTGCATAAAATGATGGGTTTTGTCATTTTGAATATGTAGCGATTTAAAAAGAATAATTTATTTATTTAAAAAAAATTGGAGTTATTTCGGGATCCCGAGTCGGTCAGGACGGGATCGGCGATGAAATACTCAATCCCGTTTTAGAACACTGGGTCAAGGCATACATGTGTTGGATAAGAAATTGAGAATAATGATAAAATATATGAACGCAAATACTTAAAAACGTGAAATCAAAACTTGTCAAAATCGTAAATTACCGCGGAAACCCCAGGTATCCAATTTGAAATAATGGCGAAACTTTATGTTTACGGAGCTATCTGAGGAACTAAAGGCAGATATTATACATTGTTTTATCAATAACATGTAATTCTTCAAAAAAACGAATATATTACCTTTTTGAATTTCTAAAGAAGATTATTCGAAATTCACCTAAATATAGAAATTCCATATGAATCTTCCAAAGACTTTGCAAAATTACACCCAGAGTTTAATGAATATACAAAAGTACGAATATAATCATTCGTCATTTGGAAAATCAAATTAATCTATCTAGATATAATTAAAATTGACCTTCATAAAAAAATAAATCAAATCAGCAAACTGAAACAGTCCAAACTTGTAAAAATCGATCTAATTGCAAAGGACACCCTATTTACTTTTTGAAATTAATGCGTCTTCTATTTTTACCGCGACTCCGAGGAATTAAAGCAGACTATAAAAGGCTTATCTGTACAAAAAAGTGTGGAAATAGCGCGTTTATATTACCTACCGAGTTCTTAAGACAATATTCAAATGGCGCTAAAACTTACAAGTGTACTTATTCACACACTTTGACGAATCGGAACCCCAGGTTTATGATATTAACAATGTACGATACAGATTCATTTGGAAATGTTTTGGAATCCATGACCTGTTATGGAATAGCTCTGATGTTCTATTTAAACGAATATAAAATCCCGGAATTACCGAAAGAAAATAAAGCAAACTTGTTAAAAATTGTTAAATCAAATGCGGAGACCTAATCTTCACATGAAATCCCTGAAAAGTATATTTTTTACGGACTCGAGGAATAAAATCAGATATACAAAATCTTATTATACTGTAACGCATATATTCGGCCAAATAAATGTTTTATGTTAATATCAATGTGGAAATGTCGCGTCTATATCTCCTTCTGAGTTTCTTAACAATTAATCCAAAATTCACGCTTCAAAATCCGACTACCGAAAAATTGTTGGACAAATCAGACCCCAAGGTTTATGATACATAATTAAGAAATTAATTTAATCGGAAATCTTTAATGTCCATAAATGTCAGGAACAGAACTTAGCGTTTTATTACATAAACGAAAATAATCGTTATTTTAAATAACATCAAGCTTTTTATGTTTCGAACCGCTCAATCTCTTGCTTTGGGTAGCTTTTTTTTGTTGGCTCACGCCTACCATTTTTCGCAAAGTCATTTTTTACAAATACAAGATAATGCAAACTATTTCTGCATCTAACGCAAAGGTTAAAGTTTCTGATTAAATTCACGCGGATGTACGTTATAACCGGAAATTGGTACTGTACATTCCTTTCAGACCGAGCTTTTAATTTTACCGGTCAATTTTTCCGGGTAATAACCGGACATCCGGTAAAATATCAGTAAATGAACAGTAATCATGTACTGTGTTCTCAGAACTGAAAATTCAAATATTTTTCGCGGTATATACGGACATTTGGTAAAAACCAATAAATTTGGTCTTGGTGTTAACGCTTAGCTGTTGATGCAGAAATCCGTTTGGGATTATCTATGACTTGCCGTTTAACACATGGCGGGTGAGCTAAAAAAAAGGCTACCTTAGCCATTTTCCTGCGGTTTAACTGATTTTTGAAACAGACTAATGATTTATTCTGCTTCCTGAGCTCTACTTAAAACCAAATTATAATATATTTCATGCAAAACCCTATTTTCGAAATTTCTTATTCTAGACTAGTGGCATTTCAGAAATTCCTTTCATGACGCAAAATAAAATGAGAAATGCGACAAATAACGTCCTGTTAAAAATTTTCTAGCTGTTCAAAATAAAAAAAATTAGACTTTAAACACAAACCACTCGTTAAGGGTCTGAACCGGTTCACATAATTTTCTAAAAATTGGAGACCAGACTAATTAACTCACCCGCAGTAAAGATGGCCCCAGCCGCCGTCGTGATGCGCTGCAGCGCCTCATGTTTAATCCAATTATCCTATAGTTTTGTCATTAAAAGACCTTTTCAATTAAGCATTTATGATCCTAATTTAGACAATTATCCTCGCTGATGGATCAAAATTTTCTATTTTTTTTATTTTGATTATAAATGCATCCAATGCAGTTCAAAAAAAAATCAGCGTTAAATCAAAAAAAGTACTAAAAAAACTTTTTTGTATTCTATGAGACCTGAGCTAATTTTACCGTTTGAAATTATAGACGACATCAACGTTATCAGCAGTGAATTATTCTAAGACATAAAACGCTTTTCAAATTAAGTTCCACCTTTAATACTTATATCTATTTATACTATACCTTTATACTATTTCTAAATTTCTGCAAATATCTTATTACACGGTCACGTGATCGTTTTTTCGACTTTACCGTGATGGACAAAAAGTCTTAGGATTTTCTGTAGAGTAGCGGCTACATCAGTAGCCTCAATATTTTAAGACAGATTTGGAAATTTTTTTGCAAAAAAAGAGTACTGGTAATTAAGAAACTGTAAATTCCACAAAAAAACGCACAAAAATTTTTTCGCAAAACCGTTCAGCATTCATCTGTTGACGATTGGATCCCATTACGTAACGTATAAGGGTGGAAAAAAAACGTTTAAGGATGTGGGCGACGATATCTCAAGCTTCCGTATAATATCTTTTTGATACACCTATGTGTAGAGAATTTTCTGCCAAGTTTTAACTTATAAGATTTTTTTTGGTTTTTGAAGATTTTCAAAGAAAAGTCGGTTTTTCGGGGGTTGAAAATTATAGGTTAAATTAAGGGCGACGAAATTGAGAATTTCTCAGAATAACTGTTTGATTGCCCTATTTTGTAGAGAATTTGTCACTGAGTTTTTTAAAACTAGTAAGATTTTTCTGCATTTTAACTTTTTTTCAAAAAAGTAGTTTTAGAAAATTATAGTTCAGAATTACAAGACAAAACTAGAAATTCACAAGTCGTATCCTGAGACTTTGGAGAGGAAGATTAAAAAAGGCCTACCGTTCGAACTTATCCAGGCTTTGCGGTGAAGTTCATGCACAATTGAACCATTTTCTATATATTTTCCAGGAGATAAGGCTTCTTTTGCGTGAGGCTCCCAAATACGCCTGTTTTTTGACCACTAGGGGGCAAAATTTTCAAAATGTTCTACCGCTCGGAGATTGCGCATCATATTTGAAAGTTAAATTGGCAAATAACAAGAAAAAATGATGAGGAATGAATGAGGAGTAGGCTTTTTAGTGCTTTTAAGGACGCCTACTAAAAACCATTTTTTTTGATCGTAGTGTTGAAGTATCCAGATGCTCGAATAGAACTGGCAACTTTCTCCAAGAGTTGTACTACGTATTTGGAAAAAAAAATAATCATTTCTGAACCCAACAGGTTTCTCAGCAACTTCACTTGATAAATGTTGAAAAACGAGCCCCAATTATCGTCGCCACATCCTTACGGTCGATGAGGCGCTGCCAAGCGCCTCACGGCGGCCGAGAGTTAAGGAGGTTGTAGGTCTTTAATTAATTTTTTAATCCATGACTGATGAAACTATATGATAATTTAATGATGTTTATTGAAAGGCAGTAAATCTTCTATAAAAACTGCAACTAAATTGAAAAAAAAATTTTTTCGAAAAATTTTCCAAATTTTGAAAGTCCAAAAATTGTGATTTTTCTGAACAATTCATAAAATAAAATTTTACAAGTGTTTATGAATAAACAAACAAGGCAAGATTTCAAAAATGTTATGAAATTTCTTACGACTTCGGAAAGCAAAATTCATTTTCATTTCTTTTTTCTTAATTGAGCTCAGGCGCGCCCCTTGTAGAATTCAAAAAATACACGTCTGCTGGAAAAATCAGTGCTGAATTTCTATATCCAAATTTCTTTGTGCTTTTCGGAACGTTTTTTGTGCGTCTCAAGCGGAGCGTTTTGAAATTTTCAAAAACGTCCGGCTTTAGAACAAATAACGACAGTAATAGTTTTCGTGTATACACATACCAGCTATAACGATCTTTCCCCAATAAAAACATAAAAAAGCCAGTATTGCAGGTACTTTTAGCCTAGAATTTTTTTTTTCAAAAAAATTAATTCTACAGTGTTCGACTGAGAGTATTAAATGATGCTTCGTGACATGCGTTTAGCTCAAAATTTGAACTGAAACAGTATAGAGGTAAGAATTAGAAAACAGGAGTTGGTTACCTGTTCGTTAACCACAGTTGGTTATAGGCAGATAACAATGTGACATAAAAGTTCCGAACGGCCGATGTTCTTAATAAGGGGGGGAGCGGTCACAATGTTTTATTAGGCACTTGAGGCCTAGAAAAATTGCGACGCTACCCCCTAATTTAACTTTGGGATCAAAATCAATCGGCCAGATTAAAGTCCAACAGTAATATATCGTATTTAGAGACAGAATTAAAAGTCGATGTGGGGTTTACCGAGAATAGTTTACATAAGAATAGTCTCTAATTTCCTCTCAAAAATAGCTCATTTCCCAACTTTGAAATCGCCGCCTTTGTGATCAGAAAGACAAAAAAAATTTGCTATTGAAATTGCTTTTTGCTCTTAAAAAACTAATTTTAAAGCTAATTAAATTAGTTGGTCTCCAATTTTTAGAAAATTCCGTGAACTGATAATCTACCCCCTTAATAAAAAAAAAGAAAAAAACCCCCCAAAAAAATTAAAATTTTTTTGGGAAAAAAAAAAAAAAAATAAAACAATGGCATTGGAAATGCTAATCCGTGGATTGTTTTTTGTACGTGGATTTGCTGACCTGTCGAGAATGCGGTGCTTGTGAATCAGCGTCCAGGGTTACCCAATTTTTGCATGCTGCATACCATTTGTGAATGGTTTTTGGGGTCGATAGTGAAATGTATCAATTTTGAGATTTGAACATGCAAGAACAAAGAGTTCTAGAGATAAAATTGGCAATGTTTTTGCTGATCAGATTAATTGAGTCGATTTCTTCAAAATCATCAAAAATTATTTTTTTGCGCCACCCAATTACTTTGTAAAGCAATGACATCATGAAAAATAAATCAGGATGTTTTGTACATTAACAGATGTTTAGCAAATTTATATTTTGATTGAGCTCATGCACGTAAGAAAACTAACTTTTTTTATCATTTGAAGAATTCGTCATCATAATCTGATTCCAGCAAAAACATTGAATTTTAATGCTTAGGTGAACTCTTTGTTCTTGCATATGTCATGTTCAAAATATAAAATTTATACATTCACTATCGACCCCCTTTTTGAGGGGTTATCTCTCTTAACCTCGGGGGTTGATTCGCCTTAGTTTAGAAGCAACACTGTATTTTTCATGATGTCATTGCTTTTACAAAATAATTGGGTGCGCACAAAAAATAATTTTTTGATCGATTGGACAGAACATCGATCTCTAATAATCTGATCCAGCAAAAAAACATTGCAATTTTATGCTGCTAGAACTCTGTTCTTGCATGTTTCAAAATCTCAAATTTTATTACATCTTCAGCTATCGACCCCAAAACCAATCACAATGGTATGCAGCAGCAAAAATGGGTAACCCTGGACGGCTGATTCACAAGCAGCGCATTTCTCGACAGTCAGCAATCCACGTAACAAAAACAATCCACGTATTAAGCTGTTCCAATGCCATTGTATTCCAATTAATTTGGGTTCTATTAAGGGGTAGTTTCAGTTCACGGAATTTTCTAAAAATTGGACGACCAATACATTTTAATTAGCTTTAAAAATAGTTTTTTAAAGCATAAGACAATTTCAATAGAAATATTTTTTTTTGCTTTCTGAATCACAAGGTCGGCGATTTCAAGTTGGAAATGAGCTATTTTTGAGAGAATTGAGCTTCTTATGTAAACTTTCTCCGTACCCACAACATCCCCGACCTCACTTCATTACACATACTCACAGACGCCACACAATCCACATCAGCCACGCACACTACATAACACTGCGACCACCACATACACTGGCCGACATATCTGGATTTTGATCACAATGTACATTACACGCCCGAGCGAGCTAGCGTCGCAATTTTTCTAGCCTCAAAGTGCCTAATAAACATTGTGACCGCTCCCCCCTAATTTAAAACATCGGCGTTCGGAAACTTTTATTCACATGTTATCTGCCATAACAACTGGTTAATCGAAACATTAACCGAACTACTGTTTTCTAATTCTTAACCTCTATAACTGTTTTCAGTTCAAATTTTGAGCTAAACGCATGTCACGAAAGATCATTTAATACCTCAGTCGAAACACTGTAGAATGATTTTTTTGAAAAAACAAATTCTAGTGCTAAAATACCTGCACATCACTGGCTTTTTATGTTTTTTATTGGGAAAGAATCCTACTAGCGGTAGTGTATAAATTCGAAACTATTACTGTGTATTTGTCTAAGCGGACGTTTTTTTGAAAATTTTCAAAACGTCCGTCTAGACGCCCACAAAAAAACCGTCCGAAACGCATCAAAGAAAATTTGGATATAGAAATATTCAGACGATTCTTCCAGATAGACTGTATTTTTTTTGAATTTCTACAAGGGGCGCGCCTGAGCCCTTTAGAAAAAAATGAAAATTGATATTTTGCTTCCGCGAAGGTCGTAAAAAATTTCAATAAACATCTTTTGAAATCTCCTTGGTTTGTTTATTCATCAAACACTTGTAAATTTTATTTTTATGAATTCGTTCAAGAAAATCACAATTTTGACTTCAATAATTTGGAAAAATTTCGAAAATTTTTTTCAATTTTAGTGTTCAGTCTTTTTTATAGAAGTTACTTGGCGCTTCAATAAACTCAAATTAAATATCAATATAGTTCTCATCAGCATGGATTAAAAAATTAATTAAGAGACTAACAACCCCTTACTCTCGTGCCGCCCGTGAGGCGCTGCAGCCCTCATCGACCTTAAAGGATGTGGGCGACGATAATTGGGCTCTTTTTTCACACATTTTCAAGTGAAGTTTCTGGAGAAACCTGGCTTCAGAAATGACTATTTTTTTTCCAAATACGATAGTACCACTCTTTAAAAGTTGCCATTCTATTCAGAGCATCTGATACGTCAACCTACGCTCAACAATGGTTTTTAAGTAGGCGTCCTTAAAAGCACTAAACAGCCTACTCCTCATTCATTCCTCATCATTTTTCTTGTTATTTGGCAATTTACACTTCAAATATGAATGCGCATCTCCGAGCGGTAGAACTTCTTGAACCTTTTGCCCCTAGGTCAAAACAGCGTATTTTGGAGCCTCACGCAAAAGCCTACTCCTCCTGAAATATATAGAAATGTTTTCAATTTGTGCATCGACTTCACCGCAAAGCCTGGATAAGGTCGCGAACGGTAGGCCCTTTTTCTAATCTCCCTCCCAAAGTCCAGGAACGACTTGTGAATTCTAGTTGTTTGGTGTAATTCTGATATACATTTTCAAAACCTACTTTTTTTGCAAAAAAAATGTTAAAAAATTCAGAAAATCTTACTAGTTAAAAAACTCAGTGACATTCTCTACCAAAATAGGGCAATCAAAACAGTTATCTGAGAAATCTCAATTATCGTCGCCCTTATTTAACCTATAATTTCAACCCCGAAAAACCGACTTTCTTTGAAAAAATCTCAAAACAAAAAAATCTTATAAGTTAAAAAACTTGGCCAGAATTCTCTACAACATAGGTGGTATCAAAAGTATCATACGTGAAGCTGAAGCTATTCGTCGCCGCACATCCTTAAACGTTTTTTCCACCCATACGTACGTAATGGGCTCATCGTCAACCAACGTGAAGCGGAACTGGTTTTGCGAAAAAAATTTTTGTGCGTTTTTTTGGGGAATTACAGTTCTTAATTACAGTACTTTTTTTGCAAAAAAATTTCAAATCTGTCTAAAAAATATATGAAGGCTACTGAGTAGCCGCTACTCCTACAGAATCCTAAGACTTTTTTCCTATCACGGTAAAGTCGAAAAACGTATCAACGTGACCGTGTAAATATGAATTTGAGAAATGAGAAAATAGCTATAAAGGTATGTAAAATAGTATAAGTATAAGGTGGAACTTTATGAAAAAGCCTTTTTATCGTCTTAAGAAATAATTTCACTGCTGATAACGTTGATGTCGTTTATAATTTTCAAACGGAAAATTAGGCCAGTCTCATCAGATCAAAAAAAATTTTTTAGTACTTTTTTTTGATTTAACGCTGATTTTTTTTTGAACTGCAATTGGATGCATTTACTAATAAAATAAAAAAAATAGAAAATTTGCCTCCATCAAGCGAGATAATTGCTCTAAATTAGATCATAATGGCTAATTCGAAGCAGGTTCTTTTTAATGACAAAACTATAGATAATTGGGAGTTAAACACATGAAGGCGCTGCAGCGCCTCACGGGCGGCTGGCATCTTTAATACTGCGGTTCGAGTTAATTAGTCTGGTCTCCAATTTTTAAGAAAATTATGTGAACGATCAGTACCCCTTAAGAGTGGTTGGTGTATAAAGTCTAATTTTTTTATTTTGAACAGTAATGAAATTTAACAGACGTATTTGTCGGCATTTCTCATTTTATTTGGCGTCAATGAAAGAATTCTGAATGCACTATCTAGAATAAGAAATTTTGAAAATAGGGGTGCATGAAAAATTTATATTTGTTTAAGTAGAGCTAGAAGCAGAATAATCATACGTCTGCTTTCAAAATTCAGTTTAAACCGCAGAAAATGGCTAAGTAAGCCTTTTTTAGCTACCCCGCCATTTTTAACGTCATAGCTTAAGCCAACGGATTTCTTTCTGCATCCAACAGCTAAGCGTTAACACCCAGACAAATTTTATTGTTTTTAACCACATGTCCGGTTATACCGGAAAATATTTGAAATTTCAGTGTGAGAAACACAGTAATGAATGTACTGTTACAGTACTGATTATTTACCGGATGTCCGGTTATCCGGACAATTGACCGGTAAAAATTTACAAAAACTCGGGTCTGAAAGGATGTACAGTACAATTTCCGTATAAACCGTACATCCGGTGATAATCAGAAACTTTACCCTTTTGGCGGTTAGGAATGCAGAATAGGTTTGGCATTATGCTTGTAGCTTTTAAAAAATGACTTTGGAAAAATGATAGGTGTGAAGCCAACAAAAAGCTACCCAATGCAAGAGATGGCGTTCGAACATAAAGCTTGATGTTTATTCTAAAAATAACGATTATTTCGTTTTGTAAATAAACGCAAGTTCTGTTCCTGCATTATGGACATTAAAGATTTCGAATAAATTAATTTCGTAAATTATTCGATATCAAAACGCTTGGGTCTGAATTTTGTCCAACATTTTCGGTAGTCGGAATTTTGAGGTGAATTGGATAAATTGTTTTAAGAAACTCAGAAGGAGATATAGACGCGACATTTCCAAATTTGATATTACATAAACAGTGTTTATTTCGGGCAGATATATGCGATCAGTATACTAAATTTTATAATCTGATTTTATCCTCGAGTCCGTAAAATATACTTTTTCATTGATTTCAATGTGAAAGATAAGGTCTCCGCATTATTACAATTTTAACAAGTTTGCATTTCTTCTTTCGGTAATTCCGGATCTATATTCGTTTAAATAAACATCAAGAGCTATCCATCAACATTCATGGACCAACATTTCAAATGCAATCGTATCGTAAATTTGTTATATCAAAACCCTGGGGTCCGTCGTCAAGTGTTGAATAAGTAACAACTGTAAGTTTTAGGCCGCCTTTTGAATAATTTTGTCTAAGAAACTGGTAGGTACATAAACGCGCTCTTTCACATTTTTGTTCAGTATAAAGCCATTTTATACGTCCTTGCTTAATTCCTCGAGTCGGGTAAAAATAGATACGTCATTATGTCAAAAGTATAAAATAGGGTGTCCTTTGCATTGTCGAATTTTTACAAGTTTTGACTGTTTCAGGTTTTGCTTGATTTGTTTATTTTTTATGAGGTTCAATTTTTTTTTTCCTGTAGATTTTTGAGTTTTACCAAATTGAACATGAATTTATATCGTAAATTTTTGATATATCATCAACTCTGGGGTGTAATTGTCGAAGTTTTTGGAAATTCATATGGAATTCATATTTAGGTGATTTCGAATAATTTCTTTAAGAAATTCAAAAGTAATATATAGCTTTTTTTGGAGAATACTTGTTATTTGATAAAACAATGTTATAATCTGCCCTTATTCCTCGATAATCCGTAAACATAAAGTTTCCCATCTATTTCAAAATGAACTGGGGTTTCCGCGGTATTAACGGATTTTGACAAGTTTTGATTTTCACGTTTAAGTATTTTGGTTCATATATTTTTATCATTATCTTCATTTCTAATCCCAACACATGTAGCCCTTACCCGTGTTTAAACGGGATAGTTTTCAATCCCGATCCTCCTGACGACTCGGGCATCGAATAAGCCAATTTTTTTTAATAATAAAATATTTCTTTTTTTAAATCGCTAACATATCAAAAATGACAAAACCATCATTTTATCAATTTATTGAAGTTTAGCGGTAACCTATCAAATGTGATCCGAAAATTACCGAACTTTTTGAATTTTTTCTCATGATACATTTTCCGATCTCGTTTCCGAACACTGCCTTTACCATCTAAATAATTTACATAAATAATTTTTGGTATCATAAACCCTGGGGTCTGAATAGTCCAGAGTCATTTAGTCCACATCAAAACTATTTTCTACTCTAATTTGGCTTATCCGTAATATAACTTGTTGAAGAAACTCTGATACTGAGCATAAAAGAAAGGTTTTCCACATTTAGATTTCGATTTCATCCTGAATTTTGTACATCGCAAAACATTTATGGTCTGCTCTCATGCATGAATATGTAATAAATAGAATGTATTGATCTTCCAAATGCAAAAGTAAGGTACTTGTTGCATTGGCCGGTAATTTTCAAAATTTTGCAATTTCGTCGTCAAGTCTTTGTCTGTTCTAGACCACAGTCTCGATTTATCACTGAAGGATTTTTCAATTTTCTTGATCTTTAGTGTTCATTTAATCTGATATTCCATTAGTTTGCAGGGTTTCTGGCTTATAACTTGCGGAGTCTTAGAGTCCATGGCTCGGTGAGTTCCGCCGATATATAAATCTGTCATCAGAATTCCCATCTTAAAAATGTAAGATTTCGAAAGCAAGAAATTTTTATTTTAAATGTACCTTTTCTTTAGGT
>SCLH01000391.1:77035-96556 GCA_004367855.1 Oikopleura vanhoeffeni | reverse complement strand
TTCAATAAAAACCGAAAAAATCCAAAATTTCCCAAAAAAAAATTCGCAAAATTTCCAAAAAAAAATTGATAACCATAAATTTTCGGTCGTTTTTTTTTACATACCACGAAACGGAGTCTCTAGTCAAGCGAAATAGGTACATTCGATCTTTCTGAAATTTAAGGTCATAGAATAACTTTTTATTTTGCGTTGCGCTGCAGAGCCGGATTTTTCGATTTCCGGTATGTTAAAAGGTCATTTTCGGTTTCCCTGATATCGAAAAAAAATCTTATAAGTTTAAAAACTTGGCAGAAAATGCTCTACAACATACTGTCAAGTCTGGCTATAAGGACAGGCAAATTTATGTCGTTTTGTCCATATATACGGTGTCCTTATAGCCAGACTTAACAGTAGGTGAATCAAAAAGTATTATACGTGAAGCTGAGATATCGTCGCCCACATCCTTAAGCTATTTAAAGGAGTACTGGTCGCATTTAAAGACTCGGACATGAAATTTTCNTATCTCGAACAACCCTACAAAAATTAATTAGACAACATTTTTTTCGTTTTCAATTTTTTTATGAATGATTTGCAAATATTTCGTACCTTTCCGATCAACTTTATGACCATATTATCTCTGTTTAAAAAGTTAATAAAATCTGTCAGTTCACAGTCTCGTTTAATTATTCTAGCTTCATCTTTTTTCCTTCTGAGCACGATTGCTTTAACTTCATCTTCTGTTAATAATTCACAATGAATTGCCGTTCGAAATACCGGCAATAGTTTTTCAACTTCCTGATCTACAATCTCCATTTTCTAGAAAAATGGATTGAAAATTATGATAAATAATTTTTTGAAAAAAAATCGCACCCACAAACATATCATGAAATTTCAATAGGCTGTCATAAAAACGCACAATATTACAGTCATTTTCATTTGTAACATAAACATTCCAAAAAAATTTGAATCATCTTCTATGAAAAAATATAATGCCTTAATTTAATCGAAAAAGGCCAAAACGTTCTATTTATCTGATAAATGAAAAAAATCATTTTATTTTTGTATAATTGTAATCAAAATTAATACAACAAGTACACCGTGAGTTTTCCCGAATGCGCCGTTTTTTACCCAGGCGGCTCTAGCTCATCCTTCCATAGGCGGATCTAGATCATCCTTCCAAAGGGGACGGCTTTCATCCCCTTTTCATATCAAAAGATAGGGAAAATTTTGGTATAGCCTATCGATTTACCCTAGAAACGAAATTTTGTCAAAAATTGTTGACTCTGAAAAATGCTAAAATTTTGATAATTTGCTCTCTAGCGGCATTTGTGGTCATTTTTGAAATTTTTAAAGGTCATTTTAGATTTCCCTGATATTGATTTACCCTAGAAACGAAATTTCGTCAAAAATTGTTGACTCTGAAAAAATGCTAAAATTTTGATAATTTGCTCTCTAGCGGCAGTTGTGATCATTTTTGAAATTTTTAATGGTCATTTTCGATTTCCCTGATATCGATTTACCCTAGATACGAAAAATTGTTGAAATTGGGTATCTTTTAAAAAAATCGAGTCCCCAGCTGACGGTCCCTANTTTTTTTATTTCATCGAGACTTGCTCAAATAGTAAGTCGACCTGTTCATCATTTCAAATTTATTTAACTCACGAAAAAAATATTTCTTTCGATGTGCTAAAATTTCGTTTTTTTTTCGTCTTTCTTCAAAAATTTAAATTTTCGATTTTCACTTCAAAATCGTATGAATTTAAAATAATAAAATTTTCGATGGTGAACAGGACTGTTTTTAAGGCTCCTAGTTAATACAATAAAGAAATTAAATTTTGCTGTAATTTAGACACCTTCGATAGCAAACGCGCGTTTTTTGAGTGTTTTTTAAAGTAAAAATAATCAATCTGAAGAAATTCAGATTATACAAAGAAAGNTGAAAAGTGGCAACTTGTGTTCGAAAAAGTTTTTATTCAAAGTGGCAAAAAGTTTCCCATCAAGACAAACAAAATTGAAAAAGTGCAAATCTGTCAAAATGCACCGAGGCCCTTTAAGCGGCCAAAATGGGCAAAAACAAGAGTATTTTTGTGAAAATCCGAAAACTCTTTGGTCCAAGCGGAGAAAATGAAAATTCGAGCTCCTGTCCGCTTAGACCGAGACCAATATTAAATAATGTTTCTATTTTTCTGTGAATATATTGTTTTGTAAAATTTGGCTCGCATTTTGAGATCTTAGCGTCATTCTCTCCATTTTTAGCATGGATTTGAATTTTCATTCATTTTAGAATCGAAATGGAGGTTAGTTCAGACCAGGTCGAAATTATTGAAGAAATTGATGAAGAAGTTTACTCTGGCGAAGAAGTGTCATTTCATGATCCAGAAATAAAAACTGAAGTACACGATGAAGAAAATATCAAAAATGAGGGTTTTGAAGTAAGAAATAATTCTGAGCATCTTAAAATTATCGGAGAAAAACGGAAAAATCAAGAAACAGCGAATTCTGAAAATAAGAAAATAAAAGAAGAATTTGTTGTATTTGAAGAATCAGATTATAAACAAGAACCTCAAGAGATAGAAGAAATTCATTTGAGTGATTTGAATACTCAGGTAAGTTATACAAATCAATATGAAAGGGGGTCATGTCGCAATAACAGGGGGCAACATCAGCAAAAGTTTTTTTGCGTATAAATTTCGGCGATATTGGCATGCCATGGCACTTTCGGCGATATGGAGACAGAAATTAAATTTTCGTGCAAAAAACTGAAAAAAAGGTGTGGGTCGAAAAGACGTCAATTTAAATTTTTGTTCAATTTAAGCAATTTTTTAAAGAGATAACTCTTATACTGTATCATATCTGACCATGTACCGTCTGTTGAAAGTGATATTTCAGGCCAGTGATCGATGAAAGTTAAAAAATGAGGAAAGTTGAGGAATTTTGGAATATCCCTCAAAATCCGCAAAAATCGAAAAGTAAAAAAACAACGCCAATAAGCCCTTTATTTACCTTATAAAATACTAAGGTCGCTTTTTTTTTTAGGTACGACCACTTAAGGGGGTATGCGACTCTGATTTGACATTTTCTCGGTGAAATATACTGAAAACTAACAGTTCATGAGAAAAACCGAAAATGCTAATTTGTAGATCTATCCTTAATCTTGCGAAAAAGTACATCACAAATTATTTTTGACCATTACACCAATAGGTACAGTATCGTAACAAGGTGACGTTTTCAAAATTTCAAAATCTATCTCCTCCCAGACGGTATATCCAATTGAGCTCAAATTTTCACAGATCACGTAACGGTAGTATATAAATTTTTATTAGAGAGCTTTTTTCGATCCGGCGACTGAACAATTCTAGAACGCCAAATAACCGACGATTTTTNCGATTTTTTCGAAAGTAGGCTCAAAAGAAAGCCAGTGAAACACTGATGAGAAAGTTGGCTTACGTCAAGTCGATATTTTGAAGTTTTAGTGGTCAAATTCGAGCAAACGTTATTTTTTAACTTCATCTTTTAAAAAATACTTGGAAAAAAATCGAAAAAATGCGAAAATTTCGAAAATTTTTTTGATGATTGGGTTATTAGTACACTTAATTATCACCCCGTATCAATTTGGAGCATTTTTAATGCCTCTAAGGCCTTTATTAAATCAGAGTCGCATACCCCCTTAAGGGGTATCTGTTCTGAGAGAACCAGACTAGATAGCGACAAACGGTTTTTTGCATCTGAATCTTAATCGGATTTGGAATGCAGGAATGTTTTCTTTTTTTCCGATGATTACCGGTTCGCCGGTAATTCGCAAAAAAACGTTTTTTCGGTCATTTTGAGCAATTTCGATGACTGATTTTCGGTCACGTGATCAACCTACGAAGCCAAAAAAAATTTCTACCGCATATTTTTTCCAAGGTTTCACGTGCAGAAAACTATTTGTCGCTATCTTGTCTAGATAGCCCAGTTGTCGATCATATGTGGGTCGTACCTAAAAAACGACCTAAACCTATAATAAAAATCAGGTTTGCCATAAACTTTATTCTCATTTCAGGAACAAAAACTCTGAGTTAACTAAAAGCGCACCTAAAGAAAATGGTACATAAAATAAAAATTTCTTGCTTTTCGAATCCTTACATATTTTAGATGATGGATTCTGATGACAGCGATTTTTATATCGGCGAGAACTCACCGAGCCATGACTCTAAGACTCCGCAAGTTATAAGCCAGAACCTGCAAACTAATGAAATCAGATTAAATGAACACGAAGATCAAGAAATTGAAAATCCTTCAGTGATAAATCGAGACTGTGGTCTAGAACAGACAAGAATTGACCGACGAAATTGCAAAATTTTGAAAATTACCGGCCAATGCAACAAGTACCTTACTTTGCATTTTGAAATCAATAAAACATTCTATTTTTACAGTATTCATGGCATGAGAGCAGACCATAAAATGGTTTTGCGATGTACAAAATTCAGGATGAAATCGAAATCTAAATGTGGAAACCTTTCTTTTATCTCAGTATCAGAGTTTCTTCAACAAGTTATTACGGATAAGCCAAATAGAGTAGAAAATAGTTTGATGTGGACTAAAATGACTCTGGACTATTCAGACCCCAGGGTTTATGATACCAAAAATTATTTTGTAAATTCATTTGAGATTGGTAAAGGCAGTGTTCTGAAACGAGATCGGGAACAGAATGTATCATGAGAAAAAAATTCAAAAATTTCGGCATTTTTCGGATCACATTTGATAGGTTACAGCTAAACTTCAATAAATTGCATAAAATGATGGGGTTTTGTCATTTTTGAATATGTAGCGATTTAAAAAGAATAATTTTATTATTTAAAAAAATTGGATTATTCGGGATCCCGAGTCGGTCAGGACGGGATCGGGATTGAAAACTCATCCCGTTTTAGAACACTGGGTAAAGGGCATACATGTGTTGGATTAGAAATTGAAGATAATGATAAAATATATGAACCAAAAATACTTAAAAACGTGAAATCAAAACTTGTCAAAATCGTTAATTACCGCGGAAACCCCCAGTATCATTTTGAAATAGATGGGAAACTTTATGTTTACGGATATCGAGGAATAAAGGCAGATTATAACATTGTTTTATTCAATAACAAGTATTCTCCAAAAAAAGCTAATATATTACCTTTTGAATTTCTTAAAGAAATTATTCGAAATTCACCTAAATATGAAATTCCATATGAATTTCCAAAAACTTTCGACAAATTACACCCCAGAGTTTATGATATACAAAATTACGATATAAATTCATTTCAATTTGGTAAAACTCAAAAATCTACAGGAAAAAAAATTGACCTTCATAAAAAAATAAACAAATCAGCAAAACCTGAAACAGTCAAACTTGTAAAAATCGACAATTGCAAAGGACACCCTATTTTTACTTTTGAAATTAATGGCGTATTCTATTTTTACCGACTCCGAGGAATTAAAGTAGACTATAAAATGGCTTTATACTGTACAAAAAAGTGTGGAAATAGCGCGTTTATATTACCTACCGAGTTTCTTAGACAAATTATTCAAAAGGCGCCTAAAACTTACAAGTGTACTTATTCAAACACTTTGGACGAATCGGACCCCAGGGTTTATGATATAACAAATTACGATACAGATTCATTTGAAATGTTTGGATCCCATGAATGTTATGGAATAGCTCTTGATGTTTATTTAAACGAATATAATCCGGAATTACCGAAAGAAAATAAATGCAAACTTGTTAAAATTGTTAATAAATGCGGAGACCCTATCTTTCACATTGAAATCAATGAAAAAGTATATTTTTACGGACTCCGAGGAATAAAATCAGATTATAAAATTATATTATACTGTACGCATATATCGTGCCCAAATAACATGTTTATGTTAATATCAAATTGTGGAAATGTCGCGTCTATATCTCCTTCTGAGTTTCTTAAACAATTTATCCAAAATTCACCTCAAAATTCCGACTATCCGAAAATGTTGGACAAATCAGACCCCAAGGTTTATGATATCAATAATTACGAAATTAATTTATTCGAAATCTTTAATGTCCATAAATGTCCAGGAACAGAACTTAGCGTTTATTTACAAAACGAAAATAATCGTTATTTTAAATAAACATCAAGCTTTTATGTTTCGAACCGCCATCTCTTGCTTGGGTAGCTTTTTGTTGGCTCACCCTATCATTTGCCCAAAGTCATTTTTTAAAAGTACAAGATAATGCCAAACATATTTCTGCATCTAACCGCAAAGGGTTAAAGTTTCTGATTATTCACCGGATGTACGGTTATACCGGAAATTGTACTGTACATTCCTTTCAGACCCGAGTTTTTAAAATTTTACCGGTCAATTTCCGGTATAACCGGACATCCGGTAAATAATCAGTACTGTAACAGTACATCATGTACTGTGTTCTCAGAACTGAAATTTCAAATATTTTCCGGTATAACCGGACATTTGGTAAAAAACCAATAAATTTGGTCTTGGTGTTAACGCTTAGCTGTTGGATGCAGAAATCCGTTTGGCATTATCTATGACCGTTAAAAATGGCGGGGTGAGCTAAAAAAAGCTACCTTAGCCATTTTCTGCGGTTTAACTGATTTTTGAAACAGACTATGATTATTCTGCTTCTGAGCTCTACTTAAAACCAAATTATAATATTTTTCATGCAAAACCCTATTTTCGAAATTTCTTATTCTAGATAGTGGCATTTCAGAAATTCTTTCATGACGCAAAATAAAATGAGAAATGCCGACAAATAACGTCCTGTTAAAATTTTCTACTGTTCAAAATAAAAAAATTAGACTTTATACACCAACCACTCTTTAAGGGGGTACTGATCGGTTCACATAATTTTCTAAAAATTGGAGACCAGACTAATTAACTCGACCGCAGTTAAAGATGGCCCAGCCGCCCGTGAGGCGCTGCAGCGCCTCATGTTTTAAATCCCAATTATCTATAGTTTTGTCATTAAAAGACCTGTTCAATTAAGCCATTTATGATCTAATTTAGACAATTATCTCGCTGATGGATCAAAATTTTCTATTTTTTTTATTTTGATTATAAATGCATCCAATTGCAGTTCAAAAAAAAATCAGCGTTAAATCAAAAAAAGTACTAAAAAAACTTTTTTGTATTCTATGAGAACTGAGCTAAATTTTTACCGTTTGAAAATTATAACGACATCAACGTTATCAGCAGTGAATTTATTCTTAAGACATAAAAAGCTTTTTCAAATAAGTTCCACCTTTATACTTATACTATTTATACTATACCTTTATACTATTTTCTAAATTTCTCAAAATATCTTATTTACACGGTCACGTGATCGTTTTTCGACTTTACCGTGATGGAAAAAAGTCTTAGGATTTTCTGTAGAGTAGCGGCTACTCAGTAGCCTCATATATTTTTTAGACAGATTTGAAATTTTTTTGCAAAAAAAGTACTGTAATTAAGAACTGTAATTCCACAAAAAAACGCACAAAAATTTTTTCGCAAAACAGTTCAGCGTTCACTTGGTTGACGATGATCCCATTACGTAACGTATAAGGGTGGAAAAAAACGTTTAAGGTCGATGAGGCGCTGCAGCGCCTCACGGGCGGCCGAGAGTTAAGGAGGTTGTAGGGTCTTTAATTAATTTTTTAATCCATGACTGATGAGAACTATATTGATATTTAATTGAGTTTATTGAAGGCAGTAAACTTCTATAAAAACTGAAACTAAAATTGAAAAAAAAATTTTCGAAAATTTTTCCAAATTATTGAAAGTCAAAAATTGTGATTTTCTTGAACAATTCATAAAAATAAAAATTTTACCAGTGTTTATGAATAAACAAACCAAGGAGATTTCAAAAATGTTTATTGAAATTTTCTATGACCTTCGGAAAGCCAAAATTCAATTTTCATTTTTTTTTCTAAATTGAGCTCAGGCGCGCCCCTTGTAGAAATTCAAAAAAATACAGTCTTCTGGAAAATCGTCTGAATATTTCTATATCCAAATTTCTTTGTGCGTTTTCGGACGTTTTTTTGTGCGTCTAAGCGGACGTTTTGAAAATTTTCAAAAACGTCCGCTTAGACAAATACGACAGTAATAGTTTCGATGTATACACATACCGCTATAGATCTTTCCCCAATAAAAACATAAAAAAGCCAGTATGTGCAGGTNACTTCTATAAAAACTTTGAAACTAAATTGAAAAAAACTTTTCGAAATTTTTCCAAATTATTGAAAGTCAAAATTGTGATTTTCTTGAAACAATCATAAAATAAATTTTACAAGTGTTTATGAATAAACAAACCAGGAGATTTCAAAAATGTTTATTGAAATTTCTTACGACCTTCGGAAAGCCAAATTCAATTTTCTTTTTTTTTTCTAAATTGAGCCTCAGGCGCGCCCCTTGTAGAAATCAAAAATACAGTTTCTGGAAATCGTCTGAATATATTCTATATCCAAATTTCTTTGTGCGTTTTTCGGACGTTTTTTGTGCGTCTAAGCGGACGTTTTGAAAATTTTCCAAACGTCCGCTTAGACAAATACGACAGTAATAGTTTCGATGTATACACATACCGCTTATATCTTTCCCCAATAAAAACATAAAAAGCCAGTATGTGGAGTAATTTTAGCACTAGAATTTTTTTTTTCAAAAAATACGATTCCTACAGCTGTTTCGACTGAGAGTATTAAATGATCTTTTCGTGACATGGCGTTTAGCTCAAAAATTTGAACTGAAACAGTTATAGAGGTAAGAATTAGAAAACAGTAGTTCGGTTAATGTTCGTTAACCAGTTGGTTATGGCAGATAACAATGTGACATAAAAGTTTCCGAACGGCCGATGTTCTTAAATTAAGGGGGGGAGCGGTCACAATGTTTATTAGGCACTTTGAGGCCTAGAAAAATTGCGACCGCTACCCCCTTAATTTACATTTGTATCAAAATCAAATCGGCCAGATTAAAGTCCAACATAATATCATCGTATTTAGAGACCAGAATTAAAAGTCGGATGTGTGGTTACCGAGAATAGTTACATAAGAATAGTCTCTAATTTCTCTCAAAAATAGCTCATTTCCCAACTTTGAAATCGCCGCCTTGTGATCAGAAAGAAAAAAAAATATTTCTATTGAAATTGTTTTGCTTTAAAAACTAATTTTTAAAGCTAATTAAAATTAGTTTGGTCTCCAATTTTTAGAAAATTCCGTGAACTGATAACTACCCCCTTAATAAGAACCCAAATTAATTGGAATACAATGGCATTGGAACATGCTAATACGTGGATTGTTTTTTGTACGTGGATTGCTGACTGTCGAGAAATGCGGTGCTTGTGAATCAGCGTCAGGGTTACCCATTTTTGCATGCTGCATACCATTGTGATGGTTTTGGGGTCGATAGTGAAATGTATAAATTTGAGATTTTGAACATGCAAGAACAAGAGTTCTAGAGCATAAAATTGCAATGTTTTTGCTGGATCAGATTATTGAGATCGATTTCTTCAAAATCATCAAAAAATTATTTTTTTGCGCCACCCAATTATTTTGTAAAAGCAATGACATCATGAAAAATACAGATGTTTGTACATTAACAAAATGTTTAGCAAATTTATATTTTGATTGAGCTATGCAAGAAAATAATTTTTTTTATCATTTTGAAGAATTCGATCTCAATAATCTGATTCAGCAAAAACATTGGAATTTTATGCTTTAGAACTCTTGTTCTTGCATGTTCATGTTCAAAATATAAAATTTATACATTTCACTATCGACCCCCTTTTGAGGGGTTGTACTCCACTTGAACGACAAAAATTTCCCGAGCGCATATTTTTAATTTTCGGTCAAACTCTCCCGATAAATGATTAAAACAGAAATTCTCCAATGTTGTAAAGCAAACAATTTCCGGCGAATTTTATTCCGAATTCGAGAGTTGAAACAAACTGATATTTAGCAAATTTCAATCGCCTTCCGGCCATAAAAATAATTATTCCCCACCAGTTTTCCTCGTGGTTTGAATTTGCATTCACAAACGTATTCACTCCTGTGATACTTACGAAGTTATAGCGATTTCAATTTGATTGCAATAATGTCTAATGTCGGGCAAAAAAAAATCTTCGAATCCGACCCGAGTACTTCGCGTTCTCGCGTGCTAGAAAAACTTACTTTCTCATACATCGGTGTTAAATTTACGTTAAAAGATCTTTTAATCGTTTTTTGTGAACTCTAGATTTCAAATTTGTGAAGTCTTGAAACTAAGTTTTAATGTTTCTCAACTTGAGAATCTCAAGACACCTGAAAGATGCTTACTTATAATCATTTTAGAATGAACCAGGTCGAAATTTCTGAAACAAAAGATGAAGTTAAATCTGTCGAAGAAATAACGGATCTTGAGTTAGAAGTGAAAGTTGAAAAATTCGATGAAACAGGAGATATCACTACTGAGGTTTTTGAAAAAATGAATAATTCTGGATCGCTAAAAATTATTGGAGAAAAGCGAAAAAATAAAGAATTATATTCAGAAAATAAAAAAATTAAACAAGAGTTTGTAGTATTCGAAGAATCAGGTTATAAACAAGAACCTCAAGAGATCAAAGAAATTAATCTTGGTTATTTGAATAATCAGGTAATTTATACAAAAAAAATTGAGTCATGCAGTTTTATGTCGATGTTCACAGCGCTTTAGCTAGGGTCATACCCGGGAGTAAATTCGTCTTCTAAAGGAATACTTTTATGAACGCATGAAACAATATACCCTGGGCAAAATTTTAAGAATAAATTTGTGAACTGATTTTTTTTTAATTCTTTCTCGGGTAAAATGGAATTTTAAAGTTTAAATTGTCCATATGAGTGCCCTCCCTAACCCGCCAAGGTGGCTTATAATTACGGGCAAATACTCGAGCACGTTTGGTAATACAACTCATTAGCTTTCGAATGAGCTATCATACAACTTCATACTATGTCTAGTTTTTCAATCTATTCGATGCTATAATTTGTGCATTACTAAAAAAACGACGTTAATGGATAACTGGAAACTTGAATAATTTTGCAATGATAAAAACAAAAAAATTTTGGTGCAAACTTCTGCATCTTACAGTTTTTTGAGTCATCAGCTTTTCCGCCTACGCATTTTTCATTAAAATGACCATGTCTAAGATTGGGATCACCAGGCNACTTCTATAAAAATTGTGAAAGCTAAAATTTTGAAAAAAATTTTCGAAATTTTTCCAAATTATTGAAAGTCAAAATTGTGATTTTCTTGAACAATATCATAAAATAAATTTTTACAAGTGTTTATGAATAAAAAACCAGGAAGATTTCAAATGTTTATTGAAATTTCGTTACGACCTTCGGAAAAGCCAAATTCAATTTTCTTTTTTTTTTCTAAATTGAGCTCAGGCGCGCCCCTGTAGAAATCAAAACATCAGTTTCTGGAAATGTCTTGAAATATAATTCATATATCCAAATTTCTTTGTGCGTTTTTCGGACGTTTTTTGTGCGTCTAAGCGGACGTTTTGAAAATTTTCCAAACGTCCGCTTAGACAAATACGACGTAATAGTTTCGATGTATACAATACCGCTTTATTATCTTTTCCCCAATAAAAACATAAAAAGCCACAGTATGTGGAGTAATTTTAGCCTAGAATTTTTTATTTTCAAAAAATAATTCCTACAGCTGTTTCGACTGAGAGTATTAAATGATCTTTTCGTGACATGGCGTTTAGCTCAAAATTTGACTGAAACAGTATGAGGTAAGAATTGAACACTTATTCGGTTAATGTTCGTGTTAACAGTTGGTTTATGGCAGATACAATGTGACATAAAGTTTTCCGACGGCCGTGTCTTTAAATTAAGGGGCGGAGCGGTCACATGCTTTATTAGCACTTTAGGCCTAGAAAATGCGACCGGCTACCCCTTAATTTACATTTGTATCAAATCAAATCGGCAGAATTTAAAGTCCACATATATCTCGTATTTTTAGGACCAGATTAGATAGAGATAGTGTGGTTTACCAGGTAGTTACATAAGACTAGTCTCTAATTTCTCTCAAAATGCTCATCCCACTTTGAATCGCCCCGCCTTGCGCCCTTGTGATCGAAAGAAAAAAAAATTCTATTGAAAATTGTTTTGCTGTAAAACTATTTTTAAGCTAATTAAATTAGGTTTGGTTCCATGTTTAGAAGGATGTCCGGTGAACGTGGTACTACCCCCTTATAAGAACCCGATTAATGAATTCCAATTGGCATTGGACATTGCTAATCGTGATTGTTTTTTGTACGTGGATTGCTGACTGTCGAGAACATGCGGTGCTTGTTGAATCGCGGTCAGGGTTAGGTTACCATTTTGCATGCTGCATACCTTGGTTGATGGTTTTGGGGTCGATATGTGAAATGTAATAATTTGAGATTTTGAACATGCAGACAGAGTTCAGAGCATAAATTGCAATGTTTTTGCTGGACAGATTATTGAGATCGATTTCTTCACATCATAAATTATTTTTTTGGCACCCAGATTATTTTGTAAGCAATGAACTCATGAAAATACAGATGTTTGTCCATTAACAAATGTTTGCAAATTGATATTTTGATGAGCTATGCAAGGAAAATAATTTTTTTTATCATGTCATTTGAAGAATTCGATTTCTCAATTAATCTGATTCAGCAAAACATTGGAATTTGATTGCTTAGAACTCTTTGTTCTTGCTGTTCGATGTTCAAACTAATAAATTTTACATTTCACTCATACGACCCACTTTATGAGGGTTAGTACTCCACTTGAACGACAAAATTTCCCGAGCGCATATCTTTAATTTTTGGTCAAACTCTCCGATAATGATTTAAGAACATTCTTCCAATGTTGTAAAGCCAAACAATTTACACGTCGAATTTTATTCCGATTCGAGAGTTGAACAAACTGATATTTTAGCAAATTTTCAATCTCGCCTTCCGGCCATAAAATTTATTCCCCACCGTTTTTCCTCGTTGGTTTGATTGCATTCAACGTATTCCTCCTGTATACTTTACGAAGTTTTATAGCGCTTTCACCCGATTTGATTGCAATAATGGTCTAATGTCGGAGCAAAAAAAATCTTCGCATCCGAAGCTGAAGATCACCGTACTCTCATACATCGGTGTTAAATTAACGTTAAAAGATCTTTTAATTCGTTGTTGTGACTCTAATTTCAAAGTTGTTGAAGTCTTAAACTAAGTTTTAATGTTTCTAACTTGAGAATCTCAGAACACCTGGAAAGTGCCTTACGTTATATCATTTTGAATGAACAGGTCGACATTTCTGAAAAAAAGATGAAGTTAATCTGTCGAAGAGATAACAGATCTTGATTAGAAGTGAAAGTTGAAAAATTCGTGCAGGGATATCACTCTGAGGTTTTTGAAATGAGATAATTCTGGATCGCTTAAAATTATTGGAGAAAGCGAAAATTAAGATTTTCAGGAAAATTAAAAATAAAAAGTTTGTAGTTTCGAAGATCGGTTATAAACGAAGACCTCAAGAGATAAAGCAATTAATCTGGGGTGATTGAATAATCAGGTAATTTTACCAAAAATTGGTCATGCAGTTTATGTCGATGGTCACAGGCTGTATTAGCTAGGGTTCTACCCTGGGAGTGAAATTTCGTTTTTAAGGACTTTATGACGCATGAACATATACCCTGGGCAAATTTTTAAGATAATTTGTCTGAACTGATTTTTTTTTAATTCTTTTCTCGGGGATGTTAAAATGGATTTAAGTTTAAATTGTCAGATGGGAGTGCCCTCCTCCTAAACCCGCCAAGTTGGCTTATAATTACGGCAAATACTCGAGCATACGTTTGGTATACCAAACTCATTGCTTTCGAATGATGCTATCATACAACTTCCTTACTTTGTCTCGTTTTTCAATCTTCCGATGCTTAATTTGTGCATTCTAAAAAAACGACGTTAATGGATAACGTGGAACTTGAATAATTTTGCAATGATAAAACAAAAAATTTTTGTGCAAACTTCCTGCATCATTACAGTTTTTTGAGTCATCAGCTTTTTCCGCCTACGCATTTTTCTTAAAAATGACCATGTCTAAGATTGATTCACCAGGCCCCTCACTCGCGTTAGATGGCTTGAATTCTTTTCGAAGTTTATTGGTAGAAAAGTGAATCTGGTGCGCTCATGGTCAAAGCGCGGTCAACTCGAAGCAATTGAGGGGCCCTAGTGATCCCAATCTTTTATATGTTATAATTTTTTTGGTCAATTTCAACGAACACTTTTGTTTTCGAATTTTCAAAATTTTATTGTAATAAGTAGCTATTAACGTTTTTTACGCTATCCTTTTTAATTAAAAAAGAAATAGCAATTATACTATACCGTAAAGTGCTTCACAAAGCCCAAAAAGGTGTTTTTTCATGCTCAATTTCTGACCACCAGGTGGCTCAACAAAATTTTCATTGTCGGATTCAGTTTTTTTGAGAAGGATTGACCCTACAAGTCTATGAAATTATTGCTGACGCTCTTAGTTAGGAAGATAGTGCTCCCGGGTATGACCCTAGCCATATATAGCGGCAATAGCGGCTTACAGTCCTTGCTCTCTGACTGGTGCAAATATCAACCTCAAACAAGTGTACCAGTCAGAGCTCATCCCTTTAATTTTCTAGTTCGCAGTAGATTGCAAAAACTTTTTTTCGATATTTTTTATAGTTCTTTCATAAATTATGGACCATAATCGTCAAAGGTCGGCTGGAAGCCTTCAGGGTGTAGCGATCGTAAACGTGTACCTACAGGTACAAATGAACACCACTTTATCAGAATACAAAACTGGTACGAACCTTTTGAGAATCGCCATTTGGTTACCAAATTTCGGTAGATCTATCCTTAATCTATAAAAATAATTTTTGGCTGACTCTAGAACGCCTAATCAAATATCAAAGTTTAACTCCTCCTAGAGCTCGGATACGATTCCACTCAAACTTGGCATGAACAATAATGCTTGTTATTAATGAGAATTAATTTTTGGATTTCGGGCCTAATTTCAAGGTGTTTGCTCTTCCAAGTACTCCTTCTCCTAGGTTACATTTCAGAATACAGTATAAATTTGGGAGAAAAAGGAGAAATATGTTTCGGTTATTTTAGCGAAATTAGATTTTTGAAATTTTTGTTCGATTCTTAAGCATCGCATTTAAGTAAACCGGAAGTGATGACTAGGAAAATAAAAGTCGTCAAATTTAGTCGAAAGTATCATCAAATTGAAGCTTAGGCGACGCGGGAAAATAAATCAGCTTACAGGTTTTAAATATTTTGAGTTTTTCGAATCCAAAATAAGGTTTTAATGTTTTCCTGAAAAATTCTCAAAAATAAAAATTTCGATCAATCTTTTAAAATTTTTGTACTTAGTTTTAATTTTCCGAGTTTTCTCTTGCAATTTGATTTAAGGGCTCAAAATAACCTAAAAACATCACGACCGTTACTCCTCAAATGCAAAACTACTTTTTGATTTTTTGTCGAATTACGTTAATGAAAATTATAAATAAAACAAAACTTGCTTATTTTCACTTCTTATCTCATAACGAAAAATGATTTAGGTGATGAGTTCTGCTGACAGCGATTTTTATATCGGCGGGAACCCAACGAGTCATATATCTCCGGCAGCCATAATTATAAAAATTGGCAATTTCGAAAAAGACTCTGGTCCACAGCCAATGATCGGCCAGAACCTGCAAACTTCAGAAATTGGAGTTAACAAAAACGAAAGTCAAGTAGTTGAAAAAGTTGATCAAGAAAATCCGTCAGAAATAACACCAGACTCTGCTGTAAGGCATACAAAGATTGAATGCAAAATTTTTAAAATTGCTGGCCAATTCAACAATGCAACTTTTCATTTCGAAATTGATAAAAGATTTTATTTTTACAGTATTCATGGGATGAGAGCAGACCATAAAATGGTTTTGCGATGTACAAAATTAGTGAAAAAATCGAAATCAAAATGTGGAAACCTCTCATTTATTTCAGTTTCAGAGTTTCTCCAACAAATTATTACAGATAAGCCAAATAGAGTAGAAAATAGTTTGATGTGGACTAAAATAACTTTGGACTACTCGGACCCTAGGGTTTATGATACCAAAAATTATTTTGTAAATTCATTTGAGATCGGTAAAGGGCATACCTGTGTTGGACTAGATTTTAACGTTTATTATAATATATATGAACGGAAAATACCTGAAAAATTAAAATCAAAACTTGTCAAAATCGTTAATAACCGTGGAAACCCCCAGTATCATTTTGAAATAAATGAAAAACTGTATTCTTATGGATATCGAGGAATTAAAGCAGATTATAAAATTGTTTTATTCTCTGCCAAAAGTTCTCCAAATAAAGCTTATGTCTTACCTTCTGAATTTCTTAAGCAAATTATTCAAAATTCGCCTAAATATGCTAAATTTTCAAAAACGTTCGACAAATCGGACCCTAAAGTTTATGATGTAAAAAATTACGATGTAAATTCATTTCAATTTGTTAAAGATATTAAGTGTCCAGAAATAAAACCTGACGGTTTTATTAAAAGAAATCATCGGGAATTACCTTTAAAAGTGAAATGCAAACTGGTAAAAATCGTCAATCGCAAAGTACACCCTCACTTTCATTTTGAAATAAATGGAGAATTCTTTTTTTACGGACTCCGAGGAATAAGAGCAGACTATAGAATTTCTTTATATTGTACAAACAAGTGTGGAATCAGGGCGTCTATATTACCTTTAGAGTTTCTGAAAGAAATTATTCTAAATTCGCCTAAAACTTCTACTTATTCAAAAAATTTGGACACATCGGACTCCAGGGTTTATGATATAAAAAATTACGATACAGATTCATTTGAAACGTCTGGTGCCCATAAATGTCCGGGAACAGCTCTTGAACTTTATGTACACAAATATAATCCGGAATTACCAAAAAAAATTAAATGCAAACTTTTAAAAATCTCTTATAAACGTGGGCACGTTATCTTTCACTTTGAAATCAATGAAAAAGTATATTTTTACGCACTCCGAGGCATAAAAGCAGATTACAAAATTATTTTATGCTGTTCACAAAGACCGTGTCCAAGTAACACTAATATGCTGACATCAAATTGTGGAAATTTTGCGTCTATATTTCCCTCTGAGTTTCTTAAACAATTTATCCAAAATTCACCTCAAAATTCTAAATTTCCGAAAATGTTGGACAAATCAGAACCAAAAGTTTATGATGTAAATAATTACGATATTAATTTATTTGAAATTTTTAATGCTCATAAATGTCCAGGAACCGAACTTACCGTTTATTTACGAAACGAAAATAATCATTATTTTTGAATAACATCAGTATTTCAAGCATGACTGTAAGAGCATGACTGTACGAGCGCGAATTGGAATATTTTTCTTGAAAAAGGCTATTTTCGAACTACGTCATTCAGAAGTTTTGCACAAATAATTTTTCGTTATATTTAACCCTGTATGACATTTTAAACTTTTCAAAAATAAATATTTACACTTATTACAGGTCTTTGATAAAAACCCTGCTTTAATGAGATTGAAAAAAATGCGTTTCCATTAAAAAAAAGGTAAAAACTACAGGTTTAACAAGCTTTCGAATTTATTAATTCATCTTCAGGTAATGTGGGTAACGAACAAACTTTTTTGATGTAGAATTTTCGCATGTATTTCGTCATTTTTCAAATAACTTGCGCATATACTTGCGAATATTCTGCTTCAAAAAAGTTTGTTCTTCTACCTTATGACCTGAAGAGAGAGATATAATATATATGAACGGAAAATACCTGAAAAAATTAAAAAATCCAAACAAACCCTTTTGTTCAAATCCGTTAAAAATTCAAACGGTGGGGGAAACCCCCCCCCCCAAAAGTTTAAAAAAAAATTCCCCATTTTTTTTGGAAAAAAATAAAAAATGGGAAAAACTGGGTAAAAAAATTTCTTAATGGGATACGAAGGAAAATTTTAAAAAAGCAAGAAAATTAATAAAAAAATTTGTTTTTATTCATCTGCAAAAGTTCTCCAAATAAAGCATAAATGTCTTACCTTTCTTGAATTTCTTAAGCAAATTATTCACAAATTCGCCTAAATATGCTAAACTTTTCCAAAAACGTTTCGACAAATCGGACCCCTAAAGTTTCATGATGGTAAAAATTACACGATGTAAAATTCATGTCAATTTGTTTAAAGATTCTTAAGTGTCCAGAAATACAAACCTGAACGGTTTTTAATTAAAAAGAATCATCGGGAAATTACCTTTAAAAGTGGAAACTGCAACTGGTTAACACAATCGTCAATCGAAAGTGTACACCTGCACTTTTTTGAAATAATGGGAGAAATTCTTTTTTTTACGGACTCCCGAGGATTAGAGCAGCACTATAGAATTTTCTTTATTTGTACAAACAAGTGTGGAATCAGGGCTGTCGATATTACCTTTAGAGTTTCCCTGAAAGAAATTATTCTCTAATTTCGCCTAAAACTTCTACTTATTCAAAAAATTTGGAACACATCGGACTCCGGGTTTATGATAAAAAATATTACGATCAGATTCATTTGAAACGTCTGGTGCCATAATGTCGGGACAGCTCTTGAACTTTAAATGTACACAATATATCCGGAATTACAAAAAATTAAATCAAACTACTTTAAAATCTTCTTATAAACGTGGGGCACGTTTATCTTTCACTTTGATCATGCAAAAGTATATTTTTACGCCTCCGAGGGCTAAAAGCAGATTAGCAAAATTATTTTTGCTGTTCCACAAGAGACGTGGTCAGTAACACTAAATATGCTGACATCAATTGGTGAAATTTTTGGCGATCTCATTATTCCTCTGAGTTTTCTTAAAACAATTTATCCAAAATTCACCTCAAAAATTCTAAATTTCCGGAAAAATGTTGGACAAAATCAGAACCAAAAGTTTTGATGTAAATCAATTACGATCATTATTTATTTGAAATTTTTAATTCTAAAATCCGGAAACCGAAACTTAACCGTTTATTTACGAAACGAAAATAATCGATTATTTTTGAAATACAATCGGTATTTCAGATGACTGGTAAGGGCTACTGTACGAGCGCGAATTGGAATATTTTTCTTGAACAAGGCTATTTTCGAACTACGTCATTCAGAAGTTTTTGCACAAATGTTTTTTTCGTTATATTTCACCTGTATGACATTTTTAAACTTTTTCAAAATAATATTTCACTTTTACAAGGTCTTTGATTAAAAACCCTGCTTTAATGAGAGTTGAAAAAATGAGCGTTTCCATTAAAAAAAAAGGTAAAAAACTACAGGTTTAACAGCTTTTCGAATTATTAAGTCATCTTCAGGTAATGTGGGTAAACGAACAAACTTTTTATGTGTAGAATTTTTCGCATGTATTTCTCATTGTTCAAAATAACTTGCGCTATTACTGGACTATTTCTGGCTTCAAAAAAGGTTTGTTCTTCTACTTATACCTGAAAGTAACATTCGATTGAAAAATGTATGATATATGCAGCATGTCAAACATTTTTGCTTCGTTCGCTTATTTTTGCGGATTAC
>SCLH01000391.1:58397-77025 GCA_004367855.1 Oikopleura vanhoeffeni | reverse complement strand
ATCCGCCAGTCAAACCGTTTAAATTTGGCAAACACGTAGGTGCTTGTTCAGTTAAAACTTTTTGATTGCTGGAACGTTAATTGTGCAAAAATGTGACACCCTGAATATCTCGCAAAAACAAAAAAAAATTAAAAGCAGTTTGTTTAGTTTGTGTCTCGCCGTATTTCACGAAAGTTATAACTTATTGGTCCAAATTTTTATTCATTTTAGAATCGAAATGGAGGTTAATTCAGACCAGGTCGTCATTATTGAAAAAATGGATGAAGAAGTTTACTCTGGCAAAGAATCGTCATATCATGAGCTAGAAGTAAAAACTGAACCACACGATAAAATAGAAAATATCAACAATGAGGTTTTTGAAGATACAAGTTATGAGCCTCCTCAAATTATTGGAGAAAAACGGAAAAATATAAAATTATCAGCTTCAGAAAATAAAAAAATTAAAGAAGAATTTGTAGTATTTGAAGAATCAGATTATAAAGAAGAACCTCAAGAGATCGAAGAAATTAACCTTGGTGATTTGAATAATCAGGTAATTTATGCATAGTAATCTTAGGGGGTCAGCATCCCTCTCCGAATTGATGTGGATTGCCAAACTGTAAAAGAAAAAAAACAGTTTATTTGATAAAAGGTTTACATTGTGTCATCACCAATAAATATTTTCTTCTAACAAGTTCCTCTAAGGTTTAATATCTTGGAACTCTCTAGAACTTGCCATGTGATTTTTTAACCTTTTTACATGTAACTACATGACTCATGTAACATGAGCCACTGCCCGCTAGGAAAGATCATCAATTTCCGGGTTTAAAGCAGAGTTAGCACTAATTTTTATTTTGGTACTTTTTGACAACAGGGAGTTAACATTCAGAAAAGTCACAAGGTAACTTTTTTTAGTCAAATAAGCTAGAGAATTGCTGAGGTCGTTTTTTATGAATGTCTCTCTGTGATTTCTACTGGGGGAACTAGGCAAGATAGCGACAAATAGGTTTTTTGCATGTGAAACCTTGGAAAAAAATATACAGTAGACAGATTTTGGCTTCCTAAGTTGATCACGTGGCTGTAAATAAGTCATGGAAATTGCTTAAAATGACCGTAAAACCGATTATTTGCGAATAATCAGTGAACCGGATAAAAAAATTCACCCTTACAAATTCGGTCAAGATTCAGATGCAAAAAACTGTTTGTCCCTATCTAGTCTGGTTCTCTCATAACTTAAACCAGTGGTTAAAAAAAAAATTCACATTTTTTTGGCTGTTTTTCAGTGGATGCTGAAAATTAAAGCTCGATTGAAGGAATATTTTGAGGCAAAATTTCTCAAAATGGGCTACGGAATTTTTATAGTAACCTTCATATGCCTCCAGATCGAAGTCTGATCAAAATTTCGAAAAAAAAACGCTCTAGCGAATTGTCAAACAAGTCTTGTGCTTCCATACGCAGTATGAGCCGATACTGTATATCCTAAACTGGCGGAGGAGATACCTGTAGACTGAGCCTCCCAAACAGAGCTGTTCACAATTTGAAGCAAATTTTCGAAAAACGGACGCTAGCGAATTATTTGTGATGATTTTTGGAGCTTGTCACAAAAAAATAATAAAAACTGATGGAAATTGAAGGAGAAAATACGAACTGAGTGTTTTTTACAAGGCTTATTAAAAGTAAAGGTGTGGGCGTAGGTGGGATCAGATTACTGTTAAATTCAAAATGACCGCAAAGAGTTGTTCTCCAAGATAAAGAAGTTTTTGGGATATCAGCTCTATCAGTTTATCAAAAAATACCTTCGTAAAAGGTCCAAATCAGCGACACCCACTCCCTTAAGGGGGTTGTGGGTGTATAATGTTGGAATTGCTGGGGAAATAGCCCTCTCCTCCAGCTGGACTGGAAGGGTCGATAACGGGCAGATAAGAATAAATGACAAAAAAAANTGGTAAAGGGTGGCTCACCGGTGCCGTACTGAAAAAAACGGTAAAAATATGTTCTCAATTCACTAAATTAGTTAATTCTACGTCAATTTTAGCTTTAAATTGAATCAAACAAAGATGTTGCGGAAAAGTACGACGTCTTGAAATAGATAATGCGCCGTATGATTTAAAAAAAAATCTCCTTCGGTTTTTAGGCGGAAAAAAATGAAATTCAGAAAATTTGATTAAATCTGATTATGCTCGGTCAATTTTGTTTCAAATTGAATAAAACAGACTTATTATGAAACCTATGATAATTTTCAAATATATGTTGCAAAAAAATCGTTGAAAAAATTATTCTCTGTTGGTTTCAAGCGTGAAAAACGGATTCATTGTTTATAATTTATTTGCGCATGGCAAAGAAGAGAACCAAACGCCCACGCTCTCCAAAACCCTTCTCACGCTGTTCGCACCTCGCTGAACCAATCAGACATCTCATTCACACTACCCACGTATTATTTCATCACTTTTAAGAATAAATTATTGTTTTTGACGGATTCTAGAAAAAATATAAACTATTTTGTTCCACTCAAATCATTCTTTACACCCACAACCCCCTTAAGGGATGGGTGTTCGCTTATTTGAGCTCTTCCAAGGTCATTTCCGCAAACTAGCAAAGGTGATAGTCCAAAAACATTTGTAACTAACAAAACAAACTTTGCGGTAATTTTGAGCTTAACAGTAATCTGATACAATCCCACCTACGCCGACACCTACGCTTTTAAAAGCTTCTTAAAAAGACACGCAGTTCGTACCTACTCCTTCAATTTTTATGATTTTTTATTATTTTTTGTGTCAGGCTCGGAGAAGCCTTACAAATAATGCAAAAGCGCTTTGTTTTAACATTTTGCTTTCAGCCGGACAAAACGCGAAAAAAACCAAACATTTAATTTTGGAAATGGTCAGTTTGGGGGGCTCAGGCAAAAGCTTTTTCCTCCACCAGTTTGAGAGATACAGTTTTGACTCAAACTGCATCTGAAAGCACAGGACTTGTTTGACAATGAACTAGAGAGTTTTTCCTGAAATTTTGATTCGGCGTCTCTTGGGGCCATGTCAACTTTTCATTTTGAGCCTAAATTTTTAACAAAATTTAGAAACCAAAAAAAATGCTTCAAAATATTATTTTCGTAAATACAAACACTTTTAAGGGAGTTGTGGGTGTAAAGAATGCATGAGTGGAACAAAATAGTTTATATATTTTCTAGAACCCGTCAATAACAATAATTTATTCTTAAAAGTGATGAAATAATACGTGGGTAGTATGAATGAGATGTATGATTGGTTAAGCGAGGGCGTGAGAACGGTTTTTGGAGAGCGTGGGCGTTTTTGTTCTCCTCTTTGCCATCCTCGGAACTTTACCATGCGCATAGAGATTATAACGAATTAATCCGTTTTCACGCTTGAAAGCAACAAAGAATAATTTTTTCCGAGCTTCTGGTAAAATATGACAATATTTCGTAGGTTTCATACATTTTCTGTTATATTCAATTTAAAAAAAAATTGACCAAGCTTATTCAGATTTTAAAGAGAATTTCTGAATTTCATTTTTATCGTCTAAAAATCAAACGAGATTTTTGTTAATTTTTCTTTTCTGGTAATTATTTGAAGACGTCGTACTTTATCGAAACATCTTTGTTTTATTCAATTTAAAGCAAAATTGATCGAGATTTTACAATTTTTGTGTGAATTGAGAACATATTTTTACCAGTTTTTCGATACCGCACCGGTGAGCCATCCTTCACCAGAATTAAAAGAATTTACTTGAAGTTGACAGAGAAGGTTTTAGTCTCCCGTATTTTTTTTCTCATTTATTCTTATCTGCCCGTTATCGACCCTTCCAGTCCAGCTGGAGGAGAGGGCTATTTTCCCCAGCAATTCCAACATTCTACACCCACAACCCCCTTAAGGATTTTGGTGCAATTTTTAACTCGGTAGCGTCAAAAGAAAACAAATTAGCGCACTTTCAATTNTACTATGGACTGGTTTTCTCGATATCTCATTTAGTTTTTTATGCACACATGTGCAAAGTTCAGGTACCATAAAATTTTGATTATTTCACGATTTAAAAAATATTTTTCAGCTTTTTTTGGCGATTTTTTAAATTTTTTTTATTGGTCTGAAAGATTAACTAACAGGCTAACTTGTCCAAGCAAAATTAAAGTCATCGATCAAACCGTTCAAAAAATATAGCATAAATACTGAAGAAAATACTTAGGAAAAATTCGAATTTCCGAAAAATTTTTCGGTCAAATCAAAATTTTTTAATTGATTTAGAAGCAAACCGATGACAAAATTTTGAATGCAAGAAAAATTAGGTTTCTACTATGTATGGATCTCGAGAAACAGCCTCCGTCGGGTACGTCAAATTTAACAATCTAAAAAATNATAAGTCATGGAAATTGGCTTAAAATGACCGTAAAACCGATTATTTGCAGAATAATCAGGAACGCGGATAAAAAAAATTCACCCCTTACAAATTCGGTCAAGATTCAGATGCAAAAAAACTTGTTCGTCCTATCTAGTCTGGTTCTCTCATAACTTAAACCAGTGGTTAAAAAAAATTTCAACATTTTTTTGGAAGTTTGGCTGTTTTTTCAGTGATCTGAAAATTGAAAGCTCGATTGAAGGAATATTTTGAGGCAAAATTTCTCAAAATGGGCTACGGAAATTTTATAGTAACCTTCATATGCCTCCAGATCGAAGTCTGAATCAATTTCGAAAAAAAACGCTCTAGCGAATTGTCAAACAAGTCTTGTGCTTCCATAACGCAGTATGAGCCGAGACTGGTATATCCTAAACTGGGCGGAGGAGATCCTGTAGACTGACTCCCAAACAGAGCTGTTCACAATTTGAATTAAAAAAAAAACATTCGAAAAAACGGACGCTAGCGAATTATTTGTGGATGATTTTTGAGCTTGTCACAAGAAAAAAAAAAAAAATAATAAACTGATGGGAATTGAAGGAGAAATACGAAACTGAGTGTTTTTTACAAGGCTTATTAAAAGTAAGTGTAGGCGTAGGTGGGATCAGATTACTGTTAATTAAATGAACCGCAAAGAGTGTTCCCAAATAAAGAAGTTTTTGGATAAACAGCTCTTATCAGTTTATCAAAAAATACCTTCGTAAAAGTCTCAAATCAGCGACACCCGCCTCCCTTAAGGGGGTTGTGGGGTATAATGTTGGATTGCTGGGGGAAATAGCCCTCTCCTCCAGCTGGACCTGGAAGGGTCGATAGGGCAGATAAGAATAAATGAACAAAAAAAAATACTGGAGACTAAACCTTCCTCTATCAACTGCAAGTAATTTTCTGATTCTGGTAAGGGTGCTCACCGGTGGCGTATGAAAAAACTGTAAAAATAATGTTCTCATTCACTAAATTAGTTAATTCTATCGTCAATTTTAGCTTTAAACTTGAATCAAACAAAGAGTTGCGGAAAAGTACGACGTCCTTGAAATAATAATGCGCCGTATGATTTAAAAAAAAAATCTCCTTCGGTTTTTAGCGGAAAAAATGAAATCAGAAAATTTTGATTAATATCTGATTATCTCGGTCCAATTTTGTTTCAAATGGAATAAAACAGACCTTATTATGAACCTATATAATTTTCAAATATATGTGCAAAAAAATCGTTGAAAAAATTATTCTCTGTTGGTTTCAAAAGCGTGCAAAACGGATTCATGTTTATAATTTATTTGCGCATGGCAAAGAAGAGAACCAGAACGCCCAACGCCTCTCAAAACCCTTCTCACGCTGTCGCACCTCGCTTGAACCAATCAAGACCATCTCATTCACAACCCCACCGTAATTATTTCAATCACTTTTAAGAATAAATTATTGTTTTTTGACCGGATTCTAGAAAAATATATACTATTTTGTTCACACTCATGCATTCTTACACCCACACCCCCTTAAAGGGATTGGGTTGTCGCTTATTTGAGCTCTTTCCAAGGTCATTTCCCGCAAACTAGCAAAGGTGAATAGTCCCAAAAACATTTGTAAACTAACAAAACAACCTTCGCGGTAATTTTGAGACTTAACAGTAATCTGATACAATCCCACCTACGCCGACACCTACGCTTTTAAAAAGCTCTTAAAAAAGACACGCAAGTTCGTACTACTCCTTCAATTTTTATGATTTTTTATTATTTTTTGTGTCAGGCTCGCGGAGAAGCCTTAAACAAATAATGCAAAAGCGCTTTGTTTTAACATTTTGCTTTCAGGCGGACAAAAAGCGAAAAAAACCAAAAATTAAAATTTGAAATGGTCAGTTTGGGGGCTCAGGCAAAAGCTTTCTCCTCCACCAGTTTGAAGAGATCAGTTTTTGACTCAAAACTGCATCTGAAAGCACAGACTGTTTGACAATGAACTAGAGAGTTTTCCTCGAAAATTTGATTCGGCGTCTTTGGGGCCATGTCCAATTTTCATTTTGAGCCTAAAATTTAAAAAAATTTAAGAAACCAAAAAAATGCTTCAAAATATTATTTTCGTACATACAAACACTTTTAAGGGAGTTGGTGGGTGTAAAAGAATGCATGAAGTGGAACAAAATAGTTATAATATTTCTAGAACCCGTCATACAATAATTTATTCTTAAAAGTGATGAATCATACGTGGGTAGTATGAATGAGATGTATGATTGGTTAAGGCAAGGGCGTGAGAACGGTTTTGGAGAGCCGTGGGCGTTTTTGTTCTCCTCTTTGCCATCCTCGGAACTTACCATGCGCATAGAGATTAAAACGAATTAATCCGTTTTCAACGCTTGAAAGCAACAAAATATATTTTTCCGAGCTTCTGGTAAAATATACAATATTCGTAGGTTTCATACATTTTCTGTAATATTCAATTAAAAAAAAAATTGACCAAAGCTTATTCAGAATTTAAGAGAATTTCTGATTTCATTTTTATCGTCTAAAAATCAAACGAGAATTTTTGTATTTTTCTTTTCTGGTAATTATTTGAAGACGTACGTAACTTTATCGAAACATCTTTGTTTTATTCAAATTTAAAGCAAAATTGATCGAGATTTTACAATTTTGTGTGAATTGAGACATATTTTACCAGTTTTTCGAATACGCACCGGTGAGCCATCTTCAACCAGAATTAAAAGAATTACTTGAGTTACAAGAGAAGGTTTTAGTCTCACGTATTTTTTTTCTCATTTATTCTATCTGCCCGTTATCGACGCTTCCAGCCAGCGGAGGAGAGGGCTATTTTCCCCAGTCATTCCAACATCTACGACCCACAACCCCCTTAAGGATTTGGTGCAATTCTTTAACTGGGTAGCGTCAAAGAAAACAAAATTAGCGCACTTTCAATTGAAATCATAAAATCAAATAATTTTAGTTTTCGTTTTTTGGCCGCCGAAGCAAAATTTAAAACAAAGCAATTTTGCATTATTTGTTAGGCTTCTCCGGAGCTCACACAAAAAAATAATAAAAAAGATCAACAATTGAAGAAGTAGGTTCGAACTGCGTGTCTTTTTTAAGAAGCTTTTTCAAAAGCGTAGGTTGTCGGCCGTAGTTAGGATTGTACAGATTACTGTTAATTCAAAATTACCGCGAAGGTTTGTTCTGTAGTTACAAATGTTTTTGGAATATACCTTTGCTAGTTTGGCGGGAAAATGCCTTGGAAGACGGCTGATAGTTGGAGATAAATGTCTGAAATTTGTCAATAAAAATACAAAATTTTCGGCTTTTTTAACCGATAAAATATTTTGCAAGGAAATATCAGAAATTTTTTTATTTTTCGTACGCCCACTAAAAATGGGTTTTTATCGGGTACTATGGAGTCAGAATTCGATTTAAAGGTCTATTTGCTTAAAATCAATTAGCAATTTAGACGTTTAAATTGCCGATTTTCGGTAATCTTCAGCATTTTATTTAAAATAATTTCCAGCACTGGGTATCAAAAACTTTTCCCACAAAAAGCTCACTTTTGGCAATCGATAGAGACGTGGTACTATGACTGGTTTTCTCGACTATCTCATTTAGTTTTTATGCAACACATGTGCAAAGTTCAGGTACATAAAATTTTGATTATTTCACGATTTAAAAATATTTTTCAGCCTTTTTTTGGCGATTTTTTAAATTTTTTTATGGCTGAAAGATTAACTAACAGGCTAACTTGTCCAAGCAAAATTAAAGTCATCGATCAAACCGTTCAAAAATATAAGCATAAATACTGAGAAAAATACTTTGGAAAATTCGAATTTCCGAAAATTTTTTCGGTCAATCAAAATTTTTAATTGATTTAGAAGCAAACGATGAGACAAATTTTGAAATGCAAGAAAAATTGAGGTTTTCTACTATGTATGGATCTCGAGAAACAGCCCCGGTCGGTACTCAATTAACCAACTAAAAGAATTGTTGAAATTTTTTTGTGATTTTAAAATTTTTCTTCAGGGACTTCAAGATACATGCAGGCTAACCTGGCAAGTTAAATCAAGGTTATCGGATCATTACCGTTCAATAAAAATATAGCAAAAATCGAAAAAAATCTAAAAAAAATGTCGAATTTCCGAAAATTTTTTGGACGAATTAATTTAAGTGTAGTCAGAAGCAAGACCGATGAAATTTCGAGTGCCAAGAAAATTAGGTTTCTACTAGTATGGATCTCGAGATACAGCCTCCGTCGGTTACTCCCTTAAGTTGGACACTCTAGAAAACGTCTCAGTCGAATTACGCTAAAGTTATTTGTCGTTGGGAAAAATAAATGATTATTTTTTTGTCTCCCTAAGTTAATTATGCGACCGGAAATCAACAATGAAATTAGCTCAAGATAACCCAAATAACCGATTTTAAAAAAATTAAAATTTTCCACATTGGAATGATCCACCAACACGACACCTCTTAGGTGGCCCGTTCAAAAAAATCAACCTGAGGAACGTACACTAACTAACCATTTATGGAAACCCCCTGTAATGGAAACCCATTACCATGTGATGGAAACCCATAACCCTTTAATGGAAACCATTTTTGAAAAACAAGGCATGTTTGAGTAAAACAAACTCTTTTTTTGGTGTGTAATTTGCTCAAAACTCTTCCAAAAAGTTTGTTGATTTCGGATGCCCTATAATTTTATAGGCTATAAATTAAATCAACAAAGTTTTTCGAAGAGTTTTGCGCAAATTACACACCAAAAAAAGAGTTTGTAATTTATAGGCTATAATTGATCTCTGAACATGTAATTTAGAAAAAAATTCTAAAATTTTCCAATTTTTTTAAATTTTTCGGCTGAAAACAACTTTTCAAATTTTGCCAAAAATTATCATGTACACTGGGTGTACCCTTATCCGTACGCACTCTTATCCGTACGATGAACCCTTATCCGTACGATTTTTGGTCTAGATGAAAACGCTTATAAGCCTAAACGCCTATGTAGACGTGTACCCTTATCCGTATGTTGTACCCTTATTCGAACGATTTTTAGCCGAGCTGAGGTGTACGGATAAGGGTACACCCAGTGTAATGGAAACCCATAACCCTGTAATGGAAACCCATAAGTTATGGGCCATAATCCTTTAAGGGGGTGCCATAAGTCCTGCAGATTGGTACATTTTTTCAGAGCAATATATGAAAGAAAAAAAAGTGAAAACTAATTTTTTTTATTTTTTTTTCTCCAATTAAATTGTTCATTCTTGCGAACGTTTATATTTTTAATTTCTAAACATAACTAATTCTGGGAAAATATAAAAAACACTTTTCACTGTACACAATTTCCAACAAATCCCGACACAGAATTTTTTTTGAAGACGAATAAATAAACTTCAGATATTGTCTGGTGTTACGCTAAAAAGTCTTGTTTTAATCTGCACATTAAAAAATTTCCTCAATATCAAAGTTTTTTTCCATGAAAAATGAAAAATGTCAAAATGTAAGAAGAAACAACTTTTTTTTGAGATAAAAATTGACCTTCAATTGCGTTTGAATAAAAATGTTTTGACTATCCAAAAAATGACGCCTATACCACCCGCAATTTTATTGGGAATTTTTCATCACCATAAAATTTAAAAAATTAGTGCCGAATGGCACATACGAGTGTACTGCGAGGTGAAAAATTTCATCCATAGAGAAATGATAATCGCGCGACCAACTCATTAGTTGACATGAACATTAAAGATACAAAAAAATTAAATAAATGATTCCACCTCATTTTTTATAAGGAATCGAAAATCACAAATTAAAAATTTTGGACATGAATTGGAAAATCATTATAATATTTCCAAAAAAATTCACAAAATGAAAAATAAGATTTATATGATTTTCAAACGGCTGTCAAAAAATATAGGCGTTAAAAAGTTAAAGTGGCTATTTTTTCGGTTTTTACCCACAAAATTAAATTAACAAAACAAAAAAAATTTGGACAAAAAATGCGGAAAATTTCATAATAGTTTGAATTTTTTGAAATTTTACGATTCAAAAATGAAAACCAAATTCTCCTAAAATGAATAAAAATAATTTTATCAAGCTGATATTTATATCAGTTCAGCTAACTATAATAAACATAAAAAAATATACTGACTTATTATTTTCGTAAGTTATAACGACTCCAGTTTATGGAAAACATTTTTTTCTCGAAAGTGGGTTTCCATAAATGGTAAATTAACAAACTTACACTTGTAATAGATTCAAATAAAATACTTATTTCAACTTTTTTCATAACGATAAAATTTTCAGATGATCGATTCTGATGACAGCGATTTTTATATTGGTGAGCCTCCATCGAGCCATCCTTGGCCTCAGGTGAACATCGAACAGAACCTGAAAAATGCAGAAATCGGACTAAAGAAAAACGACGATCAAGAAACTAAAAAAAATGAAAATAAAAAACTTTCTGACATCACTGCAGACTGTGCTCTAGAGCAGACAAACATTAATTGCAAACTTTTAAAAATTGCCGGGCAACGCACCAAATCTCCTCTTTTTCATATACAGATTAACAGGAAAGTTTACTTTACAGTATTACTGGCATTAGAGCCGACCATAAAATTGTTTTGCGATGTACGAATCGATATCAAATAAATAAATTGAGACCGACATGTAATAATCTATCTTTTTATTAGTTTCGGAGTTTCTCCAGCAAATTATTGTGGGTACGCCGAAAAGAGTACAAAATAGTTTAATGCTGGAACTAAAATAAGTTTGGACTATTCAGACCCTAGGGTTTATGATATGAAAAATTACGATGAAGATTCATTTGAAATTGGTAGAGGTCATAAATGTACTGGACAAGAACTTGACTATTATATAAGAAAACATAATCTAGAAATGCATGAAAAAGTTAATTGTAAACTTGTAAAAATCGTTAACATCCGCGGAAACCCTAGCTTTCATTTTGAAATAAATGAAAAAGTATATATCTATGGAATTCGAGGGATTAACGCCGATTTTAAAATTGCTTTGTTTTGTCCTACAGCTTTTCGGCGAAACGCTTACATATTACCTTCTGACTTTCTTAAAGAAATTATTCAAAATTCGCCTAAATATTGTACGTATCCGAAAATTTTAGACAAATCGGACCCAAGAGTTTATGATATACAGAATTACGATGAAAATTCATTTCAATTTGGTAAAGCTCATAAATGTCCAGGAACAAAACCTCACGTTGATAAAATAAAAAATGTACCTGAAAAAGTGGAATGCGAGCTTTTGAAAGTCTCTAATCACCGCGGACACCCTAGATTTTATTTTAAAATTAACGGAAAATTCTATTTTTACGGACTCCGAGGAATTAAAATGGATTCTAGAATTATTTTACGCTGCACAAAAACGTATCAAGATGAAAAGGGAAAATGTTGTAGCTGTATGAGTTACTCTAATATCATACCTTCAGAGTTTCTTAAGGAAATAATTCATAATTCGCCTAAATATTCAAAACATCCAAAATTTTTGGACAAATCACACCCCAGGGTTTATGATATGGAAAATTACGATATAACTTCATTTGAAATTTGTGTTCCCCATAAATGCCCAGGAACAGACATTGATGTTCGTTTACAAAACAATATACCGGAGAAATGCAAGCTTGTAAAAATAACTAATAACCGCGGACACCCTAACTTTCATTTTGAAATTGATGGAAAAATCTATTTTTATGAATTTCGAGGAATCCTGGCAGATTATAAAATTGTTTTATTTTGTACAAAAACTCATTTTAAGACCAAATGTAGGAGTGCTGGAGAAATATTACCTTCAGAGGTTCTTAAAGAAATTATTCAAAATTTGCCAAACAAACCTAAAACTTATACAAAATCTTTTGACAAGTTGGACCCGCGGGTTTATGATATAAAAAATTACGATATAAATTCTTTTGAAATTTGTGGAGACCATACATGTCCAGGCACTGCACTTGATCTTTATGTTAAAAACAAAAATAATCGTTTTTATTGAAAAACATGGGTATTTTCAACATGACTCTTAGTTGCGGTTGTCGCTTATCATGCTGTTTTTAAGTTTTTTGACGCGGTTTTTCGCTNCAGAGAACACCTAATCAAAATTACAAAGTTCTACTAGAGCTTGCATACGATTTGACTCAAACTTGGCATGAACCACGGAAACACTTATTGTCGTAATTTGATAGTTTAGATTTCTGAATTTCAGACTAGTATTTTCTAGAACTGCGAAAAACTGCCTAATTTCAAGGTTTTCGGTCTTCAAAGTACTACTCCTCCTAGGTTACATTTCAGAATGCAGTATAAATTTGGAAAATAATGAGAAATATGTTTCTGTTATTTTGATGGTCTAGATTTTTTAAATTTTTTGTTCAATTCTAGAGAATCGCATTTAAGTAAACCGGAAGTGAAAACTCGGAAATAAAAAAATCGTCGGATTTAGTCGAAAGTACCATCAAATTAAAGCTTGGTTGATGCCGAGAAATAAATCTGCTTACAGCTTTTTGATATTTTGAGTTTTTCTGTTAGAAAATTAGGATTCAATGTTTTCAAAAAAAAATAACTTACTTTTTAATAAGTTTATGCTTTCTGAGTGTTTCCTAGCACTTTCGTGCTATTTTTACACCTCAAAGTACCCCAAAAGGGGTACTACCGCTACCCCCTTAATGCATGCACAAAGCACTTTCCCAAAAACTGGCTATTCTCACATTTTTTATGTCTACTTCCAAAATAATTTGAAATCAACTCCCCGTAATGCTGGACCGAAGCTGAACCGCAGCAAAATTATTTAAAATGTATCAGAAGGACAAAATTCTAAAATAATGATTTTAGCCTTTTTTGGAGAGTTTGAGGTCACTTGAGCGGATATATGGGCCCTGTGCTAACAAGAGTTAACTGTCAAATGCGGTGCTTCAAAAACTCACTCAAATTTACTTTAAAAATTAAATACAGTATGTGTTTTTTAGGGGGAAAAGAATATCAAGTGTCTGGAAGAATCGTCTATATTTTAGGGAAAAAAGTAAATGCATAAGTATTCAAGATCACTTCAGGTCTAACTGAAATGTAATTATATTGATGCACACAGAAAAAAGCCTTCCAAAAAATACTCAAAAGTTATCTCGTTTTATTATTCATATTTCGCATTATTATCAACAAATTCAGATGAGCTTGTGTTTTAATCTTAAAAATGCTTTAAAGCACACGTAGTAAAAATTTGAGCCATTTGGAAAATATATTCTCGAAGGAAATAGATTTTAAAGTCTGATAATGCCAAAAAACGTCGGTTATTTGCCATTCTAGAATTGGTCAGACACCGGATCAAAGTAAACGCGTGCTTTAATTTTGAAATGCTATCGTTACGTGTTCTGTGAAAATTTGAGCTAATTTGGATATATCGTCTCCTTGCCTATACCGTAACTATTAGTTTAATCATCGAAAACTATCTGTAATGTACTTTTCCGCAATACCAAGGATAGATCTACAAACTTAAACATATTTTCGTTTTTTCTCATAAACTCTTGGTTTTGAAGCTATATTATCGTGTCAAATCAGAGTCCCACACCGCTTCACTCCTGATAATATAAATTAACCCTTATCCGAATATCTCAGCTCGGCCTAAAATTATTCGAATAAGAGTTCTGAGTCATTCATACTTAAGGGGGTTCTGAATGCGAATTGCTGTAATTGCTAGGTATTTGTAACCACTTTTCAACAGTCTGTAACTTGTGATTAAAATGATCAAACATGAAAATGAAAAAAAATGTATTGTTCTGTGAAAATTTTCATGATTTTTATAAACCCAAAAAAATGTTCTCAATTAGTAACAAAATCGTATTACGAAAACGAGTTTTAAAAATGCACAATTTTTGCCCAGCAGTCAAAAACTCGAGCAGGTAATATACGAATTAGTTGAAACTTTCAAAATAACACGGAAACATAACAGTCGACAAAACTGTTGTTTAGAGATAATTAGTTTACGTTCAGGTGATTCGTAAAAATGAAAAAAAAAAAAAAACTTTCGAAACAGTGCAAAATCTCTCTTATATATTATTAAAAATGATTTTTATTAAAGCGAAAATATTAGCGAATAAAATGCTTACAAACTATAGTATGGAATTTGTGTCAATTGGCATTGATTTTAATTGATCAATCAAAGAGCGCGGCACCTCTACTCCTTTGATAAGTCAAGGGTTATTATCATAATAAATAATAAGAAAGTCTTATTTCTTTCAATTATGCGGATAAAAAATTTTAAACATATTTCTCCTGCTCAATGTTCACGGAGAGTTCAATTTTGGCATTTATAATTAATAAAAATACGAATTTTAAATTGTTTTCAAAATAGTCATATTTCGGATAGAAGATCTAAAAATAGATAACGGGGGCGAAATAGAGCATTTTAATTAGTTGCAATCGATTCCTAATCCCCGATTTACCTATGTTCGATATTTTGTTTGTTCAATTTATCAAATAGAGAAAGTTGACTTGTGCAAGCAAATTTACATTCAGAACCCCCTTAAGCGATACATTTCATTGCTTTACACACTCCACTTCCAAATTATATAATTTCCTTATAATCGATGAATAAAAGACGGGTAAACAAGATAAAAAAAGTCACGAATGCTTAATTTAGCAAGTTTTTGCACGTGTGACTTTTCTGTGTTGAATTCGAAAGACCACATGTGATTTTTAAATGCTTCATAATAAATATTTACACTCACTACATGTAGTGTAGCTACACCAAACCCCTGCCAAGTTTNAGACTAGTATTTTCTAGAACTGCGAAAAACTGCCTAATTTCAAGGTTTTCGGTCTTCAAAGTACTACTCCTCCTAGGTTACATTTCAGAATGCAGTATAAATTTGGAAAATAATGAGAAATATGTTTCTGTTATTTTGATGGTCTAGATTTTTTAAATTTTTTGTTCAATTCTAGAGAATCGCATTTAAGTAAACCGGAAGTGAAAACTCGGAAATAAAAAAATCGTCGGATTTAGTCGAAAGTACCATCAAATTAAAGCTCGGTTGATGCCGAGAAATAAATCTGCTTACAGCTTTTTGATATTTTGAGTTTTTCTGTTAGAAAATTAGGATTCAATGTTTTCAAAAAAAAATAACTTACTTTTTAATAAGTTTATGCTTTCTGAGTGTTTCCTAGCACTTTCGTGCTATTTTTACACCTCAAAGTACCCCAAAAGGGGTACTACCGCTACCCCCTTAATGCATGCACAAAGCACTTTCCCAAAAACTGGCTATTCTCACATTTTTTATGTCTACTTCCAAAATAATTTGAAATCAACTCCCCGTAATGCTGGACCGAAGCTGAACCGCAGCAAAATTATTTAAAATGTATCAGAAGGACAAAATTCTTAAATAATGATTTTAGCCTTTTTTGGAGAGTTTGAGGTCACTTGAGCGGATATATCGGCCCTGTGCTAACAAGAGTTAACTGTCAAATGCGGTGCTTCAAAAACTTACTTAAATTTACTTTAAAAATTAAATACAGTATGTGTTTTTTAGGGGGAAAAGAATATCAAGTGTCTGGAAGAATCGTCTATATTTTAGGGAAAAAAAGTAAATGCATAAGTATTCAAAATCACTTCAGGTCTAACTGAAATGTAATTATATTGATGCACACAGAAAAAAGCCTTCCAAAAAATACTCAAAAGTTATTCGTTTTATTTATTCATATTTCGCATTATTATCAACAAATTCAGATGAGCTTGGTTTTAATCTTAAAAATGCTTTAAAGCACACGTAGTAAAAATTTGAGCCATTTGGAAAATATATTCTCGAAGGAAATAGATTTTAAAGTCTGATAATGCCAAAAAACGTCGGTTATTTGCCATTCTAGAATTGGTCAGACACCGGATCAAAGTAAACGCTTGCTTTAATTTTGAAATGCTATCGTTACGTGTTCTGTGAAAATTGAGCTAATTTGGATATATCGTCTCCTTGCCTATACCGTAACTATTAGTTTAATCATCGAAAACTATCTGTAATGTTACTTTTCCGCAATATCAAGGATAGATCTACAAACTTAAACATATTTTCGTTTTTTCTCATAAACTCTTGGTTTTGAAGCTATATATTATCGTGCCAAATCAGAGTCCCACACCGCTTCACTCCTGGTAATATAAATTAACCCTTATCCGAATATCTCAGCTCGGCCTAAAATTATTCGAATAAGAGTTCTGAGTCATTCATACTTAAGGGGGTTCTGGATGCGAATTGCTGTAATTGCTAGGTATTTGTAACCACTTTTCAACAGTCTGTAACTTGTGATTAAATGATAAACATGAAAATGAAAAAAAATGTATTGTTCTGTGAAAACTTTTCATGATTTTTATAAACCCAAAAAAATGTTCTCATTAGTAACAAAATCGTATTACGAAACGAGTTTTAAAAATGCACAATTTTTGCCCAGCAGTCAAAAACTCGAGCAGGTAATATACGAATTAGTTGAAACTTTCAAAATAACACGGAAACATAACAGTCGACAAAACTGTTGTTTAGAGATAATTAGTTTACGTTCAGGTGATTCGTAAAAATGAAAAAAAAAAAAAACTTTCGTAAACAGTGCAAAATCTCTCTTATATATTATTAAAAATGATTTTTATTAAAGCGAAAATATTAAGCGAATAAAATGCTTACAAACTATAGTATGGAATTTGTGTCAATTGGCATTGATTTTAATTGATCAATCAAAGAGCGCGCACCTCTACTCCTTTGATAAGTCAAGGGTTATTATCATAATAAATAATAAGAAAGTCTTATTTCTTTCAATTATGCGGATAAAAAATTTTAAACATATTTCTCCTGCTCAATGTTCACGGAGAGTTCAATTTTGGCATTTATAATTAATAAAAATACGAATTTTAAATTGTTTCAAAATAGTCATATTTCGGATAGAAGATCTAAAAATAGATAACGGGGGCGAAATAGAGCATTTTAATTAGTTGCAATCGATTCCTAATCCCCGATTTACCTATGTTCGATATTTTGTTTGTTCAATTTATCAAATAGAGAAAGTTGACTTGTGCAAGCAAATTTACATTCAGAACCCCCTTAAGCGATACATTTCATTGCTTTACACACTCCACTTCCAAATTATATAATTTCCTTATAATCGATGAATAAAAGACGGGTAAACAAGATAAAAAAAGTCACGAATGCTTAATTTAGCAAGTTTTTGCACGTGTGACTTTTCTGTGTTGAATTCGAAAGACCACATGTGATTTTTAAATGCTTCATAATAAATATTTACACTCACTACATGTAGTGTAGCTACACCAAACCCCTGCCAAGTTTGGGTCCTGAACCTTCTTGGTTGCCTCCAAAAATATTTTTTTGCTTCTGATATCTGGTTCGCCTACAATCGGTACCAAACCGGACGATGGTTAACATTCCAGTTAAGTGAAAAGCCGTCTGTAGGGTTTTTTGAGACATGTACACCATCTTCTCAAACGTCCTGACAGTTCCTCAAACGTCCTGACAAAAATTTCAAAATGATATAATTTTTCCAAACGTCCTGACACTTTTCGATTTTGATTAAAAATATTTTTGAAAAAACTGTGATTTTTAATTGAAGTGGTTTTATTATTGAAATCAGGTACAAATTTAAATATATTTCATTGTTAAAAATATGAAGTTATTTGAAAAACTCGCGAATGCGCATTTGCTTTGGTTAAGAAAGGGAAATAATTAGGGAGAATTCCTTGGAATTTTGGCGGAAATCGATATCTTGGGATCATATACCTTGGGATCATATAATAGTATATCGCTACCAGGGTAAAGAATAGTGCCGGAAAAGTAATATGCAAATTTTTTTAGAAAAAATGCCTTTTTACCCTGGAAAACGACATTTCTTGTTACGATTATGGTCAAAAAAAGGTTTTTTGAGTTGTTGAGTACGGTACGGCTGTGGTAAGCTCCAGGAGATTGTCTCAAAATGACGTGCGGGACCAACTACAGTATATATTAAATATTCAGCGAGGTTGGGAGAAGTTGTAATTTTTAATTTGAAATTAAATGTCGGGATTTGTGAGAAAAAAATGATTTTTGAAGTTTTTTCTACGTTTTGGGTACGGTACTCATGTGGTACGCTCCTCCAAATCATCTTAAATGCGCACAAGGTGAAACTTTGATATATAAAAAACATCAGCAAACTATGAGGAATATTTTTTTTGTATTTCGATAGTTGGTTTCGAAACTAAAAAAGAAAATTGAGTCATCAATAGAATTCATAATTCGAAATCGACATATCTCTAAAAATATATTA
>SCLH01000391.1:42250-56172 GCA_004367855.1 Oikopleura vanhoeffeni | reverse complement strand
AAAATGTTTTCTGTCAGAAGCAATTAAGCGAAAAAAGTTGCTCTGCTAATCATACAAGCTTTCATTATGTACTAGGCGTTGACAAGGACAATAGAACAATTGAAGAAAAATAAGATTTTTCGAAGGCCACTTAACCATAATACGAAAAACTTAACTCATAAATAAACCCGCCCTATATATAAAAAAATAGCATCAAAATTTTAAATTTGCTTCCCCCATGGGGCCCGAGCAGATCTCAAAATACTGCTACAATCTACTAGTAGATAATACGAAACCGGTATAAATTGGGCGCACTTGAGGCCCGATTTGTTAGAACAGCTAAAACTTTTATTTCGCAATTTTTTCCGTTCAATTGCTTTTGACACAAAATTTTTCGATGGATTTGCTTTAGTTAACTGTTATTTTCTTCTCACTTCTGACGATGGATTAAACCTAAACCGTTTAAAGAATACAATTTTCAAATTGACTTGAGTAATATACTTACTACTCTTTTATGAAACTTCTCTATAAAATAAACTATTTTTTCAAAAATGCGTTTTCATCAGGGCGTACACTTGAAGCGCCAAGGGTTAAAGCAAGAGATTTTAAAAATTAAAAATGCGCTTTAAGGAGTTAGGGACTGTAGTGAGTTTAAACTGAAGTTTTTGTGTTGCATTATTTGCAATAAATTATTTCACGAATGATTAAATTTATAGATCTCAGTTTTAATTAAGTTTAGAATCAAAATGGAGGTTAATTCAGACCTTGTCGAAATTTCTGAAAAAATAAATCGAGAAGTTTATTCTGACGAACGAATAACAGATCTTGAACTAGAAGTAAAAATAGAAACCATCGAAGAAATAGGAATTTTCAAAACTGAGGCTTGTGAAGAAAAAAACAATCCTGAGTATCTTCAAATTATTGGACAAAAACGAAAAAATAACGAATTATTAAATACTGAGAATAAAAAAATTAAAGAGGAATGTATTTTATTTGAAGAATTCGATTATAAACAAGAAGTCCAAGAAACCCAGGATGTTAATCTTAGTGATTTAAATAATCAGGTGATTTATACAAAATAACTTTAAAGGGGATCAGTGACCTGTTTTCTGTTTTTTCAATGTTTTTTATTCTATTTTTTGCTGATAAATATAATTATTTTAGATTATGGATTCTGATGACAGCGATTTTTATATGGGCGAGCACCCGGCTTAAAACCAAACCGAGCAAACTACTGAAATCGGACGTAACGAAAACGTTAATCAAGAAAGTGAATATACAATACCTTCCAACTGTGATCTTGGCCAGACAAAAATAGAATGCAAAATTTTAAAAATTGTTGGAAAACAACGCAGCAACCCCACCTTTCATTTTCAAATCAATGAACAAATATATTTTTACAGTATTCATAGGATCCGATCAGATAATAAAATTATTTTGAAATGTAAAAATCGATATACAGTAAATAAATTGAGACCAACATGTGGTAATCTCTCTTATATTTCAGCTTCAGAGTTCCTGCAGGAAATTATCAAGAATACGCCGAAGAGATCAGAAAACAGTACTATGTGGACCAGTATATATTAAGACTACTCGAACCCCGAAGTTTATGATATGAAAAATTACGATATGAATTCATTTGAAATAGGTATAGGCAAGGTTCAAAAATGCATATAAAAAGTTGGAAAAAATTGGCCCAACACGCGAGGCATATACCCTTTTGAAAGGGTAAAGTCACTTTAAATCAGCCAAAAATGATGGAAAAAATTATTTAAAAAAGCTCTCTTTTGAATACATTTTAAAACTCAACAATGTGAATCTGAAAATATCACCTAAAATTTTTCTGAAAAAAAGGTTCAAATTTTATGACGAGTTGATTGGAAGGCGATTTGTCGCACGTAGTATCACGTGGTTTAAATACCAACTTTTTTCAACTCAAATTTTGAATTGTACCCTTCTGAAAGGGTATTATGCCTCGGGGGAACTTTTTTTTCTATGCCTCGGTGGGTTACGGTAACTTTTTTTTTTCAATGGGCCAAGAAATTTAAGCCGAACAAAATTTTTTCCATTTCTTACACCAACCGGTAATCAGCAAAAACGCCGGTATATACTATATAGTAATATACCGTATATTTCAGTTTATGGAGAACTGATCACCAACAATTTTTTTGGATTTTTTGTTCTGACACCAGACACCACATGGTGGTTTTTTACTGTTTCGACAGTGGTATGTTATGTAAATCGAAAAATATACTTATCTGGGAAACTTTCCAAGAAAAAGTTTTTGACACAATTTATTTTGACACCAGACAAATTCGCCTAATATTTTCTTGGCTATCAGATACCAATAACCGTTTCCCGATATCTCTTACCGTTTAGTTTTCAGAGGGGGGTGCCCATTAAAAAAGGGTTACCTTAGCTCTATGAAAATTGGCAATTTGAACATAAAAATGAAAATACCCGCAAAATTCTCCCGATTTTTTTTGTTGGTTTTTAATTGTCCTTATAATTTTTCATTTTGAATTGAATTTATTTGTTTAAAAGTTAAAAAATTTTCCAAGTGCGAACCCTAGGTATAGGTCATAAATGTACAGGAAGACGACTTGACTGTTATATCAAACAAAATGATCGAACAATACTTACAAATGAATATCTCAAAATGAAATGCAAACTTGTGAAAGTCGCTGATCACCCCCTTAATCCCAAATTTCATTTTGAAATTGATGGAAAAATATATTTTTACGAATTTCGAGGAATCAAATCAAATTTTGAAATTGCTTTATTCTGTACAAAATGGAATGGGAAAACAAAATGTAGGAATACCTCTTTTATATTACCTTCAGACTCTCTTAAACAAATAATTCAAAATACGCCTAACTGTAATAAATATCCAAAAAATATCGACAAATCAGACCCCAGGGTTTTCGACATACAAAATTATGATGTTAATTCCTTTGATATCGGTAAAGGTCATTCATGCTCAGGAACAGAAATTGAAAATTATAAAAAAATGAATAATCACGACATCAAAAAAGTAAAATGTAAACTTTTAAAAATCGAAAATAACCGCGGACACCCTAAGTTTCATTTTGAAATTGACGAAAAAATATATTTTTACGGTCTTCGGGGTATTAAAGCAGATTATAAAATTGTTTTATGCTGTCCTAAAAGATCATGCTTAAATAGCGCGTCGATATTACCGTCAGAATTTTTAAAACAACTGATTCAAGATTCGCCTAAAAATGGTAGATATTCTAAAGTTTTGAACATATCGGACCCCAGGGCTTATGATATAAATAATTATGATTCAAATTCATTTGAAATTCGTGGCTCTCATAAATGTCAAGGAATAGAACACGACGTTTATATAGAAAAAATTCATAAAAAACGTGAAATATCAAAAAATAATCGTAGAAAATTGAAAAAACTGTAAAAAAAGTAATATGCAAACGTTTATCATGAAAAACTACCAGTACGATCATATAACTTTTAGTTCACCTTTTTGATCAATTTTGACAAATATGTATTAATGGCTCCAGTTGACAGATCGCGACTATTAGAATGATACATACAACGCAGGATACTATCACCTAATCAAAGCTGTGAATTATAGAATAATCCGATTTTATTCGGCAGATTTAGTGATAAAACCAATAAAATGCTCGGATTACGCATTTTTTTAAAAGTCACGATCTGGCTGTTGAAAGCCCTTAATGGCCCAACAATGTTCACAGAAAGCATAATCTTTTTGAAATCTTGGCACAAAAATATTCCAAATTTTTTAAAGCTCTATTTTCATTACTGTATTATATTTCACTAAGGTTTTTTTTAAACGCGACAGATTTGACTTTTTACCACTCTGTAATTATGAAAAATCGTAAGAAAACTAAAATTTTTGAATTTTATTTGTCAGCCATTAGTCTTAGAATTTGTCCTGTTTTCGTATGATACCCATAATGGGTAGGGTCATACCCAGGAGAGCTATCTTCAAAACTAAACCCTTCAGCAGGGATTCTTCAAATTTCTGGGGTTAAACGGTCTCAATTAAAAAAGATTCCGACCACGAAAAATTTTTTGGGGACACCTACAGTGGTGGTCACCTGTAGTTGTCACAATTTGAGTATTAAAAACACCTTTCTGGGCTTTGTGAACCACTTTTGACGTATATTAATCATTTATTTTTTCTTGTAATTATAAGGATGGCGTTAAAAAACCTTAAGCTATATCTAAGATTGGGATCACCAGGCCCCTCAACTCGCGTTCGTGGTTGAACTTCTTTTCGAAGCTCTTATTGGTCAGAAAAGTGAAATATGGTGCGCTCATTGATCAAAAGCGGGTCAAACTCGAACGCGAACTGAGGGGCCTAGTGATCCCAATCTTTCATATGTCACAAAAAAAAATTCCGAAAATTCTATCCTTTTCAATTTTTAGAAATTTTTTTTGGTTATTTTGCAGGAATTTTCATGAAAAATGCGTAGGCAAAAACACTTAAATTGCAAATTGATATTAATGGGTCAGTTTTGGCCTCGATTTTTTTTATCGTAACCTACCTCAAATTTTACGGGCTTTCTTATGGGCAAGTTTTACGTTTGGGGAAGAATGGGGCGGGCCTTGGCGTACTTATACCGCAATTTTAAATAAGAAAGACCATTTTGGACGGGCAAAATTTTCCGAAAAAAAAAACTTTTTTTTCAAAAAAGTGTCCCCCTCAAAATATGTAGTCACCCATTTTCATATCTCAAAAATTGCTGGTGTAAAAGTCGATTTTACTCCTGGGTATGACCCTAATAATGGGTCATTTCCGGCATTTGAAAATCTCGAATTTTGAAAATGTTTGAAAATTTTTTTCGAAAATTGACATTTGGGCAAAGTTTTTTCAGTTTCCAGTTGAATGCAAATAAACGTTTTGTGATATCTCATACGGTTCGTCTGTGGTGAAAAGTCAAATCTGTCGCGTCTTAAAAAACTACCTAAGACCTGTATGATATTTTCTACTGTTCGAAAATAAATCTTTTTGAACATTTACAAGTGTTTGCCTTGAATCATTTCTCAAAGAAATAAATGTGTTGCTCTTAATTTCAGAATCAAAATGGAAGTTAATTCAGACCATGTAGAAATTATTGAAAAAATGGACGAAAAAGTTTATTCTGGCGATGAAATAACAGATCTTGAATTAAAAACAGAACCACACGAAGAAACTGAGATTTTTGAGGCACAAAATAATTCTGAGCATCTTCAAAATGTTGGAGAAAAACGTAAAAACAAAGCAAAATATTATGTCGAAAATAAAACTAAAAAAATCAAAGAAGAATTTGTTGTATTTGAAGAATCAGATTATAAACACGAACCTCTTGAGACTGAAGAATTTCATGTTGATGATTCGAATAATCAGGTTAACTTTAAAATTATTTTAAATGGTCAAAAACAATTTGTGATCTACTTTTTCGCAAGATTAAGAATATATCTACAAATCAGAATTTTCGGATTTTCTCATAAGCTTTTAGTTTTTAGTATATTTCACCGAGAAAATGTCAAATCAGAGTAGCAAACCCTCTTAAGTTTACATTTAAGAGGGTAGGCGACGTGAATTAGGGTTTTAAAATTCCATGCTAAAATAAATCAAGCTATGTTTGATTTATTTTTGTAGCACAGTACAGCCTAGGCCTTAATTAAAATTGAATTTATTTATCGGATAAAATTCCAGTTTTTGATATTCAAAAACAACACCCACAAAAACAATAACTGTATCCTTATCCGAATACCTCAGCTCGGCCGAAAATCGTGCGGATAAGGGTATAGTCAGTGTACCTTAAAAACGTAATAAGTGTTGCAGGTTCATTCGTTTAGAACAAAATCATGTCATATCTAATAAGGGGGTCTTTAGGCCTCTACTTTCGTCTTCGCGTTCGAACTTATTTTTAAGCTTTTAAAGATGAACGTAGTGATATTAGGTGCTTTTATTAGTCGAAAGCGTGAGCGAAATTGGCTCATACGATCTTTCTGATATTTTGGGTCATAGAACAAGTCCAGCAGATTGGTACATTTTTCAGAGCAATATATAGGCCGACCGAGCAAAAAATGAGGTACGAGATAACAAGGTCGGTTGGTTCTGAAAATTATTGTCCAAGCGTAGTTTTTGGCGCTTGAAAATCTGGATTTGAAAACAAATTGATGCCATCACTTGGTGGCGCTGTTTTGGGTGGTCAAAAATATGAAATTTACAAATATAAAAAAAAATAAACTTGTTTATGGTTTGTGGTTATTTTCATATTGGTCACTCGATTGATCCAATAATTCTATCCTATAATATTATATTGCCAATATATCAAATAAATTTCCACCTTTTTTTTCTTTCATATATTATACATGAAAGAAAAAAAAAGTGGAAATTTATTTTTTTATTTTTGGACTTCAATAAAAGTGTTCATTCTTGCAAAAGTTTTTATATTTTTATTTTTTAACATAACTAAATATATGTAAAAATATAAAGAACCACTTTTCACTGTACATCCATTTCCAGCTAAACCCAACTATAGAATTTTTTAAAGACGATATCAATAAACTTCAGCCATTGTCGGGTGTTATGCGCAGAAAACGTAGCTTCAAAATTCTGCACATTCAAAAATTTATGAAATATCAAAGTTTTTTTTTCCTTGAAAAAGGGTCAAAAATGGCAAAAAGTAGAGAAAAACAATTTTTTTAGATAAAAATTGATCTTCAATTGCGTTTTGATATTAAAAAATGTCCTGACTATCACAAAAAATGACGCCTATAACACCCGCAATTTTATTGGGAATTTTTCTCTAGCATACAATTTTTAAAAATTTAGTGCCGAATGGCACTTATTGAGTGTACAGCCGAGTGTTAAACATTTCATCAATAGTTTGGAAATGATAATCGCGCGACCAACTCATTAGTTGAAATACGGAGATTTAATAGATACAAACAAATTAAATAAGTGATTCTATCTTATTTTTTATAAGGTATTCGAAAAACCACAAATTAAAAAAATTTTTGAACATGATTTGCGGGAAATTTTCATAATATTTCTAAAACAGTCGATAAAAAATGAAAATTTTATGATTTTTCAAACAGCGGTCAGAAAATATGTAGGCATCTACTAGTATGAATAAAATTAAATTAGATATTTTTTTTTCTTTTTACCCATATATTTTAATAAAAAAATCAGAAAAAATTTTGGACGAAAAATGCGGAAAATTTTCATAATGTTTTGAATTTTTTTGAAAATTTTACGAATTCAAGAATGTAAACTTGAACCCAAATCTTTCCTAAAATGGATAAAAAATGATTTTATTAAGCTGAAACATATTTATATCGGTGATAATCACAGAAAAATATATTATTATTAATATATTATTATTTTCGTAAGTTATATTGACTCTAGTCTGCCGAGTTTATGGCACCCCCTTAAAAGTTATATCATGGCCCGAAATTTCAGAAAGATCGTATCATACGATTCGTATGTACCAGGACCGAACTATTTTTTTGATGAGAGCCATCTAAAAAAATACGACTAAAGGCCTCTGAGCATTGTTCTGAAACGGGCTATGCGTAATTTGTTTTAGATTTATCATATACATTGGCTAATAACTAATTTTTTTTAGATAATGGATTCTGATGACAGCGATTTTTATGTTGGTGAGCACTCAATTATGAACCAAAACGAGCAAATTACGGAAATTCGACTGAACGAAATCGATAATCAAGAAGTTGAAGTTAGTAAAGCTAATGAACCTTCACAAATACCTCAAAATTGTGCTCTAGGGCCGACACAACTAGAATATAAAATTTTAAAAATTTCTGGACAACGACAAAACAACCCAACATTTCATTTTCAAATCAATAAAAAGTTATATATTTACAGTATTCATGGAATTAGATCAGATAATAAAATCATTTTGATATGTCGAAAACAATACGAAGTTAATAAAGTAAGATCTACATGTGGGAACTTCTCTTATATATCAGCTTCAGAGCTCCTTCAAAAAATTATCAAGAATACATTGGACAGATCAGAAACCAGTTCTATAGGGACCAGTATATATTTGGGCTGTATGGACTCCAGAGTTTATGATATGGAAAATTACGATATGAATTCATTTGAAATGGGTATAGGTAGGGTTCGGACCTGGGAAATCCTAATTTTAATTGTCAATTTTTATAAAGCCTATTTCTACGAGTCAATAAACCATTTTTCATCACTCAGGTATACTATTTTATCATATTTGAGCCAATTATTTAAATAATAAATTGTCAGTAACTTCTCATCCAACTCACTAACCTCAATTTTACTCGTTCAAAATTATCAAAAAGACGCCCGAAAATGTCTCCATGTTCGTTTAAGGGTTGTGCTGGTCGCTGAAAAATATTAGCAACCAAGGCTTTTGGTGATATTATTGAGATTAGACATTTGGAACTAGCCTTAGTTGCGTGCTAGATGTGCCAAAACTTTTTTGTATGCATACACTCATCCACACATAAGCACAACCAAAGGACCTAGATTGTATCCCACTATATACATAGCTAAAAAACAATTCTCTTCCTAGGTTTTATGTTGAAATTCGCTGAATTTTGACACAAGTTGTGAAAATAGTAGGCGAAAATAAACTCGACTAGTTTTTCCAATTTCGCTCCTATTTTTCAAGAATGTGGAAAAACACTGTTTTTTGGAAATTATTTGTCGGAAAAATTATCTCCTAGGAAAAATTTTCAAATTCATTTATTTTTTTCTAGGCTAGCTCATACAAATACCAACAATAAACTCGAGCACTTTTTAAGATTTCGAGCTCAAACTCGAAATATGATTTCTTTAAGGACCCCCGAGAAAATTTTCCAAAAAAATGCTCCGATTTTTTTGTAAGTGGGCTTAAAAAAACCACTGAAACACTGACCAGAAAGTTGGCTTACGTCAAGATGATATTTTGACGTTTTAGTTGTTAAATTAAAGCAAACGTATTTTTTTAGTTCATTTTGAGAAAAATACTTAGAAAAAAACGCGAAAATTTCGAAAAAAAATTTTAGGTTATGGTCGTTAGTACACTATGTTTTCACCCCGGGTCATTTTGGAGCATTTATCATGCCCCTAAGGCCTCATAAAGCCAGCGACCAGTACCCCCCTAAAGGGAGTGGGCGTCGATATCTCAGCTTCAAGTATAATACTTTTTATACGCCTATTTTGTAAAGAATTTTCTACCAAGTTTTTTGCTTATAATTTTTTTTTGTTTTGAGATTTTTTCAAAAAAAAATTCGGTTTTCAGAGGATTAAAATTTCAAGGTTAAATTAAAGGGTATTTGAAATAAAAGGAACCAATTTCAAACTAAAAATATTTTATAACTTTTAATTTTACGAATAAACTTTTTGAGCTTTCTCAAAAATATTTTTTTTTTAAAATTTACATACATTTTTAGAGAGCTCAAAACAAAATTTGAAAAATGGCCATTAAAGTTCTTCGAGCTAGGCCTTTTGATTTATTTGAAGCATGAATTTAAAAATTCGCATGAAAAGTGTAGGAGCCTCCTACTAGGAGGAGGCTTTTAGCGAGCCTCCCAAATGACGCCCACTCCCTTAAACGGACAGGTTTGCCTTTCAAACTGTGCGTTTAAACGCACTCTACTGTACTTTCTGAACACCAATTGGTTCAAAAAAAGTTTAACGTGGAAATGTCTCACCTGTACGTATAGACAGAAACCACAGTTCTTTCTGAACAACAGGTCGTTCAAAAAAGTGTTGGTAAATTGTTTACCTGGGTGCGATTTGTCATATAAATAAAGGTTTTCTTTGGCCTGGTTCTCCCAGTTCGAACCCTAGGAATAGACCATAAATGTACAGGAAAAATACTTGACTGCTATGTCAAACAATACAATCCGAAAATACCTACAAATGAATCTCTAAAAATGAAAGTTTGCGATTTTATTAAAAAAAATAATCGGGAATTACCTGAAAAAGTGAAATGCAAGCTGGTAAAAATCGCCAATCGCAAGGGACACCCTAACTTTCATTTCGAAATTGATGGAAAAATATATTTTTACGAATTTCGAGGAATCAAATCCGATTATAAAATTGCTTTATACTGTTCAAAATCAAATGGGAAATCAAAATGTGGAAATACTTCTTTAATCTCACCATCAGACTGTCTTAAACAAATAATTCAAAATACGCCTAACTGTACAGAATATCCAAAAAATATCGACAAAACTGACCCCAGGGTTTTTGATATACAAAATTATGATATTAATTCATTTAATATTGGTAGAGGTCATTCATGTCCAGGAACAGAAATTGATAAATATATGAAAATCGACATCAAAAACGTAAATTGTAAACTTATGAAAATCGATAATAACGGCGGACAACCTAAGTTTTATTTTGAAATTGACGAAAAATTCTATATTTACGGTTTTCGGGGAATACGCGCAGATTATAAAATTGTTTTATGCTGCAATCAAAGAAGGTGCAATAATTCTGCGTATATATCACCCACAGAACTTTTAAGACAACTTATTCAAGATACGCCAAATAATGGTTTACCATTCCTTGGCAAATATTCCAATTTTTTTGACATATCGGATACCAGGGTTTATGATATAAATAATTTTGATTCAAATTCATTTGAAATTCGTGGTTCTCATAAATGTCAAGGAACAGAACTTGATGAGTTTATAAAAATCGACGTCAAAAACGTAAAATGTAAACTTGTGAAAATCGAAAATAAGCGCAGACACCCTAAGTTTCATTTTGAAATTGATGGACAAATATATTTTTACTGTCTTCGGGGTATTAAAGCAGATTACAAAATTGCTTTATGCTGTACTCAAAAATCGTGCCTAAATACCGCGTCGATATCACCCTCGGAATTTTTAAAACAAGTGATTCATGATAAGCCTAAAAATAGTGGATATTCTAAAGTTTTGAACTTATCGGATCCCAGGGTTTATGATATAAATAATTATGATTCAAATTCATTTGAGATTCGTGGTCGTCATAAATGTCCTGGAACAGAACACGACGTTTATGTAGAAAAAATGCAAAAAAAGGATGAAAAAATTAAAAAAATGGATAAAAAATTAAAAAATGTTAATCAAGTAAAACATGAAAATGTAAAATGCAAACTAGTAAGAATCGCCAATCGCAAAGGACACCCTAAGTTTCATATTGAAATTGAAGAAAAATTATATTTTTACGGTTTTCGGGGAATACGAGCAGATGATAAAATTGTTTTATACTGTAATCATAATTCGTGTTGGAATCGCGTGGTTATATCACCCTTAGAATTTTTAAAACAACTTATACACGATTCGCCTACAAATCGCTATGGATATTCCAAAATTTTGGACATATCAGACCCCAAGGCGTATGATATAAATAATTACGATTTAAATTCATTGGAAATTCGTGGTTCTCATAAATGTCCAGGAACAGATCCTGACCTTTATATAAGAACAATGCATTTAAAAAGATGACTTAATTAAAACTGACTTAACTTTTAAAGATGACTTAATTTGTCAATAAAGTTTTATTTTTATGGAAAAATTACAAACATGAAAAAAAATTAAAAAACTGCAAAAGATGCAAATGGAAAATTTAATTTAAAAAACTACCAGTACGAGCATACACAAAACTTCTTGTATTTTTTTTGATAAATTTAGGCAACTATCACCTAGGTTCCACTAGGTTGCTGAAAAAAAATTCATTGTCAGAATTATTTTTTCGAGAATTTCATTTTGTAGATAGTCTTCCAGGGTATAACCCTGACCATACAATTCTGAAAAAAATATATGGGAAACAGGAATTTTTCGTTAAGGGGTGGTTGTTGCAAATGATTGGCATTAAGCCATTCATCAGATATATTCAATTAAATTACTTTCATTAAAATATTTAGCATCCCGTGGCAAAATTCAGAAATAATTTTAGAAATATTCCACGAGCGATCTGCAGAAAAATGTTCAGTTGCTAAATTTATGAAGATCGTGAAAATGTATTTCGAAAAACGACGAAGGAGATAGATTTTCAAATCACCTTATTTTTTAGCGTGAAAAACGATTTATTGAAAATTCAAGCGATTTATAATCAAATCTTCAAATGTTTCACCAGCAATCTATTCTCGTTTGTAATGCGCTTATTTTGAAATGAGAATACAGTTGCAACCTCAAAGATTTAGAGAGGAGACGCACTTTTATATTTCAAGATTATAAAATTTCTAGCGCCGTTCCTGGTGAATCAAGAAATCATATAAACTTATCTTGTTATTCAATCGACAGTATTTCTTTGAAATTTTGTGTTTTCGATTGATTGGAGTAATTATGTTTTTTATTCAAGTGGTAATTGAAATTATAAAAACTCGTTTTTGGTCCATTTTGCTACTCCCACCCCCTTAACGCCATATTTTTTTCTCATAGCCGCTTTACGCAGATAAACTATTGAAATTACAAATTAAGTGTCACAAACGATCGTCAAAGTCTTATTGAAATATTACCACAAAAATAATATTCGATATTTTTAAGACTGTATTTTCATAACTTTATTATATTTCACTAAGACCTGTACAATATTTTCTACTGTTCGCAAATAAATTTTTTTCCGCGATTTACGATGTGTTATAGTTTGCGCAGCGGATCTCCGCGCACCAAGTTGACTGTAAAAATTTGTATTTTGGATCATTTCTCAAAAAAGTAAATTCATTGCTCTCAATTTTAGAATCAAAATGGAGGTTAATTCAGACCATGTCGTTATTATTGAAAAAATGGGTGTTGAAGTTTGTTCTGGCGAAGAAATGTCAGATCCTGATCTAGAATCAAAAACTGAATCACACGAAAAAATGAGAACTATCAATTTCGAGAAACAAAATAATTCCAAACTTTTTCAAATTATTGGAGAAAAACGCAAAAACAAAGAATCATCTTATTTGAAAAATGATGTTAAAAAATCGAAAGACGAATTTGGAGCATTTGAAGAATCAGATTATAAACAAGATCCTCTTGAGATTGAAGAAATTCATACAACTTATTCGAATAATCAGGTTAATCCAATAAAGTTTACCGCTCCCTACATTTTCTGGAGTTATTATGTCATAAAGTTGCACCAAATCAATCGTTTATGTTTTGAAAGCAGGATAGAAAGCGGGGATATAATTTCCGTTTTGGCTTAGGTCTCCCTATTTCGCTTAAGTGTCTGGGAGTGTATTCATGCAAAATAGTTTTGACACATGTTTTACGCAAGATGAAGGCTAGTTCTACAAACTGGCTGATTTGAATAATATCCTTGAAGCCGTGTTTGGCTCATATTTTATCGAGAATATGGCAAGTTAGGGACCGGGATACCCTAAAGGGGGTATGCGACTCTGATTAACTAAAGACATTAGAAGTGGTTGAAATCGATACCAGGTGATAATTAAGTGTACTACGAACCCAATCATCAACAAATTGAAACTTTTGCATTTTTTCGAAGTATTTTCTAAAAAACTGAAGTTAAAAAATAACGGTTGCTTAAATTTGACCAGTCAAACTTCAAAAGTGTTTCACTGGCTTTCTTTTGAGCCTACTTTCGAAGCACTTTTTTATCGGAATTTTTCTGGTAAAGGACCAAAAAAATCATATTTCGAGTTTTAGCTGGAAATTGCAAAAAAGTTCTCTTTTATCTGTTACATATGTTCTGAGGAATACTTGATTACAATTTGAGCCATTTTTCAAATATATCCTCAGAGGAGATAGATTTTGAAGTCTGAAATTGTAAAAAATTGTCGGTTATTTGGCGTTCTAGAATTGTTTATTCACCGGATAAAAAAAACGCTTTGTCAAAGATTGACATACTATCGTTACGTGATCTGTGAAAATTTGAGCTCAATTTGATATACCGTCTGGGTGGAGATTTTGCAGTTTGGTAAAGGTTCATCAAATTTTTACGATACTGTACCTATTGGTGTAAT
>SCLH01000391.1:0-42232 GCA_004367855.1 Oikopleura vanhoeffeni | reverse complement strand
GTGAGCTTTTAGTTTTCAGTATATTTCACCGAGAAATTGTCAAATTAGAGTCGCCTACCCCCTTAAAGAGGCTATGCGATGTGAATTAGGGTTTTTAAAATGGTCGACATAGTAAAATGATTCAAGCTTTGTTAGATTTACTTGTGTAGCACAGAAGGCCTCAATTTAAAATATAATTATTTATCTTACAAGATTCCAGTTTTTGCCAATTCGTCTTCTCCAAAAATTTCGAAATTTTAAAACAACAACCACAAATACATTGACTGGACCTATATCCGAACATAGTCAGGTATAGTCAGTGTACCTAAAAAACATCTCATATATATAATTAAAGTGGATTCCCAGGCCTCTACTTTCGTGTTCGCGTTCGAACTTATTTCGAAGCTTATGTTGGTCAATGTCGTGATATATGGACCATATAATATGGTGCATTTTAAATGAATGCAGCATTTATTCATAAAACCCGAAAGTATAGCCCTCTTGGGTAGAGTTGAAGTGCGCTCTGCATACTTTTTTCACATTCATCAGTGTTAATGACCATAAATTTTTAGATAATAAATTCTGATGAAAGCGATTTGTATGTCGACGAGCACCCAATTATAGACCTAAACGAGCAAACTACTAAAAACGAAATCGATAATCGAGAAATTGAAGATAGTAAACCTTTACAAATACCTGCAAATTGTACTCTAGGGTCGACACAACTAGGATGCAAAATTTTAAAAATTGATGGAGAACAGCAAAACAACCCCACATTTCATTGTCAAATCAATGAAAAATTATATATTTACAGAATTCAAGGGATTAGATCAGATAACAAAATTATTTTTCAATGTACCAAAGAATACGAAGTTAATAAATTGAGATCAATATGTGGGAACCTCTCTTATATATCAGCAACAGAGTCTCTTCAAAAAATAATCAAGAATATGCGGGAAAGATCAGAAATCACTTCATACTTGGGCTTTTGGGACTCCAGTGTTTATGATATGAAAAATTACGATTGGAATTCATTTGAAATTGGTATAGGTAGGGTTCGGACCTGGGAAGATTTATAATCAAATTGTCAATTTTTCATAGGGCCTATTCTCACTAAACCACTTTTTCTAAAATTTCTATACTAAAAATATCAAGTCTTCATAATTCAGCTGTCAGTAACTTTCTCATACAACCCACTTACTTCCATTTTACTCGTTCAAAATTATCGACTCGAAACTACTGTTGTTTCTGTCTATAAAAAAACCCTCTATAAGGACACATTGGGAGAAAAACCTACGCTTTTTGACTTTGGTCCATCCCTCTATAAGGACCTTTTTCGTAAATCTTTATATTTTTTCGGGAATATTATGGTTTTAAATAAAATGTAGTGAAGTATTTAAAGACGGAATGATAAGTTCAATTTCGGAAAATTAGCCGGCGTTTCAACAACTAAGTCAGCTGTTCTTTTGGAGTACACAAATAAATATTTTGACAAAGTCAAAGCTCAGACATGGAATCATCAAACAAAGTTTTCATGAGAACTTATGAAAGATTATCTTAAAATCGATTTTACCGCTTGAGCACGACATTCATCAGTGAATCAGTTGTCTTGGAAAAATTTATAAATTTCATATCTAAATTTTGGTCAGTTACGCGATGCAACAAACCGTTTGATGATTCCATGTCTGAGCTTCGACTTCGTCAAAATATTTTTTTGGGTCCTAAAAAGCAGCTACCTGAGCCATAATTTCACCAAAAGCTCGCGTGTTGCCCATTGCTCTTCCCGACGGTATAAAATTTAGGAATATATAAGTAAAATATCCCGAAATTGTCCGTATATTTTTATTAAAAATTGCCTTTCTATATCCAAAAATTATCCTTAAACTTCTCCTGATATTACCCAGATATGACTCAAAATATTTCCCAAATTGTCCTTATTTTTTCAAATTGACCTTATTTTTTTCAAATTCATCGTATAAATCCCGAACTTATCCTTATTTCCCCAAATTGTCCTAATATTTCTCAAATTGTCCTACTATTTTCAAAATTGTCCGTATTATTGCCTTCATTTTTCAAACTAACCTATTAAATCCCCAAATTGTCCTTGTCTTTAAATTGCTGGAGAAAAAAACAAAAACAATATGGGGAAGTATGAGGACATTTTGGAAATAAAGGGACAATTTGGGAAGATAAGAACAATTCGGGGGAAAATTAGTATAATTTGGGAAATATAAAGACAGTTTGGGAAAATAAAGGCAATTTGGAGAAAATTAGGATAATTTTGGTAATATAATGACAGTTTGGGATAACGAGGACAATTTCGGAAAATAAAGACAATTTGAGAAAATAAAGACAGTTTGGGAAAATATCATGTGTCTTTACAGACAGAAACTAGAGTACTTTCTGAACACCAGGTGATTCAAAAAAAATGGTACGTGACAAATTGTATACCTAGGAGTGTTTTGTCATATTACTATAGGGTTTCTTTGGTCTCTGGCTCTCTCAGTTCGGGCGGCGGCCCATAACTCCAGCCAAACTCCGGCCAAAAAAAAAGTATCGCAAGCGCTCACATCAATCTGTCAAAATAGAAACTTCTGGATCGATTTAATATTTCGTTCTAACGAATTAGTCATTTCCCGGTATATTTGGCGGACATTTTTTTGATAAAATTAAGGAAAACAAATTAAACTTTTTTCTGACAAACATTTTACTGTGAATAAGATACCAAAAAACGGATTTTTTACCGAAAATAAATTTAGAAGTGATATTTTTTCTCGGAATTTTTAGGAAAACATGAAAATATTACCACGAGATACCAATATCTCACTAGAAAAAGTATGAAGCCACAAAAAACACTCAGGGGAAATCATTGGTTCTCAAAAAGCTTAATTATGTCGAAAAATTATCATTTTCGGGGTTTCGTCGTCAAATAGAAAAAATAAAATGCCTTATTTAACTTTTAAATAACATCTATCGGGCCTTGGTGTATTCGCAGTCCAAAAATAATACATCCAGTCCAAATCTTCTTTTTTCTCTGGTCGTCTCTCTGCTATATTTAAGTAAATACAAGTTTTAGAAATACGTCAAATTCTATTTCTGATCGACTCCCATCAATTTCGCGCAAATTTCGCTAGAGGCATAAATCGGTGGCACTATAGAGGACGCAGTAGAGGGTAATAAAACCGGAATATTTCGCAAATTTTTTTTATCAGTAAATTTATAATTTCACTGTTTGAAAATAATGTCTAAAAAAGGCAAGTATGAAATGTATGATTTTTTAGAAAGTTTAGGAAACGGGACTTGAATGTGTCTTATGATTATGAATAATTTATTAAATAACGGATCATCTCGCTTGTCTTAAAAAGGTTAGTGCTTCTTAAAAACTATGATTGAATATTAAGTAAATCCACCAACAAATCGGAGGATAATCAAAGCATTTTTGAAAAAAACCCACAATTTAGTTCGTTAGGTTTCAGTCGCTTTGATTATTTGGCAAACCCAATGGTTTTAAACCATGGTAAAATCCTAATTTTATTTTTTGTATTAGGATCCGACAACGCTTGTTAATTCGGTAAAAATCGCTTATTTTTTATTTCAAATTATTTTGCTAATTTTTAGGGGATTTTCCAAGTATGTCTCAAATTCCTCTTTTTGGAACATTCATTGATCCCTACCATAGAAAAGTGCCCTCAGACAGATCAAATGATCAGAAATGATATTAAAGTAAAAAATTATCTTCGTAAAACGAAAAAGAGCTGAAATATAAGCAGAATATGATAAACCAAGGGATTTTTATTTTTGCATCTTTTGGTGATTTTCACGAAAATGAAGTTTTTCAGCTATTTTATAAAAGTTTAGCAACAAATTTATAGCGTACTTCGCTTGAAATACCTTTAAGAATTCAAAGGATTTTATGGGAAAATCTCTTAAAAATCAACAAAATAATTTGAAATGTATTGCCTCCAAGTGGGCCCTGTCGGAAGCTGATACGCTATTAATTTTATTGCCAATTTTATTTCATCATTGAATAATATTTTGAAAAGTATTGCCTCCCGGCGGGCCCTGCTGGCGGCTGTTACGCGCTTATTTTTTGAACCAATTAAATTTCATCATTACATAATTTTTCGAAAAGTATTGCCTCCCGGCGGGACCTGCCGGGGGCTTTAATCTATTTAGTGTGTACACTCGTGGTATGGCAAAACTTTTCTCTGACTATGGTAATTGTTAAAAAATATGGTTGTTGTTCCTGCGGAACACAACCTTATTTTTCAACCCTAGCCTTCCCAAGAAACAGCTTTGCGTCGTTTTATACCGTGTACACTGGACACGAGTTTACCTAACCCTAATTCTAACCTTTTCAAGATAGGATTGTATCTTGTGTTAATAAAACTATTGTGTACACTTGGGGCATGACAAAACTTTTGTCAACAAAAAACTAGGGTTGGTGCAAGAAGAATAGGGTTCCTACGGAACCCTAATATTCTCACCCCAACCCTATTTTTTTTCCTGACAAACAGTTTTGCATTGTTTTGTACCGTGACACTGGGGGTCAACTTAATTTGTTCTTTTTATTAATTTAATGTTTTTATTACCAGATGATCCCTCCAATCTCGACCAAAGATATCGCCGATCCACAAACGCTCAGAAATCCGACGAAAAATCAGGCAGCAGTGCCGTTCGTTATTCGACTTAACCGATCTATTGGCCTTTATATTTCCAAAACAATTCTGACGATGAATACCCCTTAAAAAACCAGAAAAATTGGTCAATTATAGGCTCATACTTTGTTTTATCCCCCGAATATTTTTTTCAATTTTCTACCGAACCTTTTCTACATTAACCTCAAATGAAAAAAATATCTAGCGACTGGTCCCCCTTAAAACTGCTTATTTTTGGGCAGGCATACTACCTTATTAAGCTTTGTGAGAACCAAGTCTTTCCCGTGAGATATTTTATAGCAGCTGCGCTGCTATCGTGGTTGGAGTTATGGGCCACCGCCCTCAGTTCGAACCCTACGTTTAGGTCACAAATGTGCAGGAAGGCGACTTTACTTTTTTATCAGACAGAATATTCATCTTGATGATTCGAAAAATCAGGTTAATCAGATAAATTTTACATTTTACCTATGTACTCACTGAGTACTACTCAGATCTCCTAAAAGTCAAAAAATTAAAATTTCAAAAAATTGAAATTTCAAAAAATCATATGATCATTTCAGGACACGTTCACGAAAATAAAATACATTCATTTTGAACATCTAACAATTGTGTGTCAGACCAATTATGAAAAATATAATTTCTCTCAATTCAAAGTTATTTTTTTTATCAAAGAGCATTGAAAAAATATTTTTTTTGGCGTGAAACCATCATTTGAAAAAAAACTTGGATGATATTAGTTTCACATATCAATATTAAAAAATCCGCCTAACAATCGGCTACCAACGGAGTTCTACCGTAACAATATGCGGAATCTATGAAACCGGCGGGAGGTGACTCATTAGCGCCAAGTAAGGCAAATAGCGTCGCATGACCTTTTGATTGGATGTATAAAATCCTCTAATTTTTCAACACATAAAATAATCGAAAATTTCATACTTGTGAACGCCTTTAAAATTCAATTTTGGGCAAATTTTCATGTGCAAAACTTCATGTTAATTTTTAAGATTAAAAATAGTACCTCGGCAAATTTTATATATTTCAAAAAGTAAGAGGGGCAGAGGGAAGATTTAAGCACCAAAAGAAAGAGCATAGTTAAAAACCCAAGTAATGCACATTACACCGTTTTACACGTTAATGAAACATCTATAAAATACGATTTTTTTAAATTCGAAAGTGAGCTACACAAAAATCAAACATAGCTTGATTTACTTTGACATGGTGACAGTTTAACAACCCTAACTTTACGTCATCAACCCTCTTAACCCACATACTCATTTTGGTAACATATTACTACTCCGAATTTAAAAAAATCGTATTTTATTGATGTTTCATTAACGTGTAATGTGCATTACTTAAGTTTTTAACTATGCTCTTTTTTAATCTAATTATTTGTTATAAAGGTGAATCTTTATTACTTGCATATATATTTCGACATAAGTTGTGTCATCATCAGTGCTATCTCTTTTTTATGCTCTTTTTTGGTGCTTAAATCTTCCCTCTGCCTCTCTTACTTTTTGAAATATATCAACTTTGCCGAACTACTATTTTCAATCTTAAAAATTGACATGAAGTTTTGCACATGAAAATTTGCCCAAAATTGAATTTTAAAGGCGTTCACCAGTATGAAATTTGAAAGCTGAAACTTTAAAGCTGGGCCCCAATTTAAAATCAATTTTTTTGTCTGATGAAATTCAAGTTTTTATAAATTCGGCTTTTCCAAAAAATTTGAAAACAACACCTACACTTACAAGTGTAATTGAGTTCAATTTATTCCTATACGAACACCTCAGCTCAGCCAAAAATCGTTCGGTTAAACTCGTTTTGAAGAATCATGTCATATATAATAAGAGATTACCTAGGTCTTAACTTTCGTGTTCGAACTTAATTTTGAAGTTTTTATTGATCATGGTTATTATATTCAGTGCTCTTATTCATCGGACGCGAAAGTAAAGGCCTAGGATAGTGTCAGTGTTCTGAAACGGGCACTACTTAATTATTTCACATTTATCAGATGCTATGGCTAATAACTATTAATTTTAGATAAAGAATTCTAATGAGAGCGATTTTTATGTCGACGAGCACCCAATTATAGACGTAAACGAGCAAACTACTAAAAACGAAATCGATAATCGAGAAATGGAAGCTATAAACGCTTTACAAATACCTACAAATTGTACTCTAGAGTCGACTCCACTAGAATGCAAAAATTTTAAAATTGCTGGAGAAGAAGACAAGATAATGGATTCTGATGACAGCGATTTTTATGTTGGTGAGCCCTCAATTATCAACCAAAACGAGCAAGTTACAGAAATTGGACTTAGCGAAATCGATAATCAAGAAATTAAAGATGGTGAACCTGACAAAACTTCACTTATACCGCCATATTGTGCTTTAGGGCCGACAGAACTAAAATGCAGACTTTTAAAAATTGCTGAAAAACTTTCAAACATCCCCACCTTTCATATTGAAATTAATAAAAAAATATATATTTACCGTATTCATGGGATTAGATCAGATAATAAAATTATTTTGAAATGTACGAAGGAATCAATGTTGAAGGGTATGCTATCAACATGTGGGAACCTCTCTTATATATCAGCTTCGGAGCTCCTTCAAAAACTTATTACAAATACGCCGAGCTCAGAAAGTACTGTGGTCTGCTTGGCTAAAAACCACAGTAGTTCAAGAACAAAAAGTACTGTCTGTACCCCTTTATATTTGCGCTTTACGGACCCCAGAGTTTATGATATAGAAAACTACGATATGAATTCATTTGAAATCGGTATAGGTAGGGTTCGGACCTGGGTAAATTTATATTTAAATTGTCGGATTTCCATCGAGTTCATTTTTGTTTAATTACTTTTTCAAAATATCCATTTGACATAATCTCGAAATTAAAATTAGGACAGATCGATAAGGACAATTTGGGAAAATAAGCCTAAGCTAAAGGAGAATTTGGAAGAATTTTGCAAAGGGCAATTTCGAAAAGACTCTTATACAGAAACCACAGTAAGGTCTGAACACCAGTTGGTTCAAAAAATGGGGTCTATAGTCAAATGTATAAAAAGTGAAATTTATAAATTTCAGATTTTTAGCATGAATAGACAGAAAAAGTTCTAGATCACAAAATTCCAATGTTTTGCTGGATCAGATAATTGAGATCAAATTCTTCAAAATGATAAAAAGTTATTTTTTGCGCTACTTACTAGTTACTACTTAGTAATTATTTTGAAAATGCAATGACAACATGAAAAATACAGATTTTAGTACATTCACAAAATTTTAAACCATTTTAAGGAAGTTTTTTTAGACGCGACAGATTTTATTTTTTACCACTTTGTCATTATGAAAAATCTTAAGAAAACTCATTTTTTAGAATTTTGTTCGGGTCATTTCCGGTTATTCTAAAATCTCGAATTTTAAAAATATTGAAAAATTTTATCAAAAACTAAAAAAAATTAGCCTTCAGTTTTTTAGTTTCCAGTTGAATGCTGAAAACTTTTTTGTGATATCTCATACTGTTCGTCTGTGGTGAAAAATCGAATCTTTCGCGTCTAAAAAAAACTACCTTAGTTAGGTTTCAATACGAAACTAGAAGGAATTCTAAGACTAATAGCTGAAAAATAAAATTCCAAAAATTAAGTTTTCTCACGATTTTTCATAATGACAAAGTGGTGAAAAGTCAAATCTATCGGGTCTATAAAAAAACTTTAGCTAATTTATATTTTGATTGGGCTATGCAAAAAAATAACTTGTTCTTGCCTGTTCATGTTCAAAATCTCAAATTTACAAATTTCATTTTTAATATATTTTACTATCGACCCCAAAAAATGTTACGTGGAAAATTATTAGCCTAAAATCGTATTGTCATATTACTAAAGCCTATACCAGTTCGAACCCTAGGTATAGGTCATAAATGCAAAGGAACACGATTGGACTTATATATCAAAAAAAATTATCCAAATATAATTACGAATGAATTTCTCAAAATGAAATGCAAACTTGTGAAAATCGCTAATCACCGTGGAGAACCCAATTTTCATTTTGAAATTGATGGAAAAATGTATTTTCACGAATTACGAGGAATCGAATCAGATTATAAAATTGCTTTGTTCTGTACAAAATATCGTGGACATGCAAAATGTAAAAATATTTCTTTTATATCACCTTCAGATTCTCTTAAACAAGTAATTCAAAATACGCCTGACTGCGTATATAGCCAAGCGTATACATCCGCAGAATATCCAAAAATTGTCGACAAATCAGATCCCAGGGTTTTTGATATACAAAATTATGATAGTTATTCATTTGATATTGGTAAAGGTCATACATGTCCAGGATTAGATCATGATAAATATATAAACATACATGATCGCGACATCAAAAGCGTAGAATGTAAACTTTTAAAAATCAATAATAATCGCGGACATCCTCAATTTCATTTTGAAATTGACGAAAAAATCTATTTTTACGGGCTACGGGGTATTAAAGCTGACTTTAAAATTGCTTTAAACTGTAATCAAAGACCGTGCAGTAATAACGCGTTTATATTACCCACAGGAGTTCTTAAACAACTTATTCAAGATGCGCCTAAAAGTAGGGGTAGTAAGGGTATGCGTGGTTATTCAAAATGTATTGACATAACGGATACAAGGGTTTATGATATAAATAATTATGATTCAAATTTATTAGAAATGATTGGTTCTCATAAATGTGATGGATTAGAACTTGATGAGTATACAAAAATACATAATCCCAACATCGAAAACGTGAAATGTAAAATTGTCAGAATCGATAAAAACCGCGGACACCCTAAGTTTATTTTTGAAATTGACGAAAAATTATATTTTTACTTTTTTGTGGGTATGAGAGCAGATTATAAAATCATTTTAAGGTGTAGTCTAAATTCTTGCGGAATTTTGTCGTTTATTTCTCCCACAGAATTTCTTAAACAACTTATTAAAAATGTGCCTAAACCTTTGCGCCTAAAAAGAGGTAAATTTGCCAAATTTATTGACAAATCAGACCCCAGGGTTTATGATATAAATAATTATGATTCAAATTCATTTGAAATTCGTGATTTTCATAAATGTTCAGGAAAAGAACTCGACGTTTATCCGAAAAACATTAAACCGTTGAAATGCAAACTTGTAAACATTGTTAGTCGCCTTGGACACCCCAGCTTTCACTTTGAAATTGATGGAAAATATTATTTTTACGGACTAAGAGGGGTTAGAAAGGATTATACATTAGGTTTAGTTTGTACATATAGACCTGAAAAGGGGAAACCAACATGTAATAATTTCGCGACTATATCACCGTCAGAGTTTCTCAAGAAAATTATTCAAAGTACGCCTAAAAATCCTAAAGGGCCGAAATTTTTAGACAGATCTGACCCAAAGGTTTATGATATTCAAAATTACGATATAAATTCATTTGATATCGGTAAAGGTCATAAATGTCTAGGAACTGAAATTGACGAATATAATAAAAGATCTAAACGGGAGTCACAGATACATGGCAAAAGTAAAATGCAGACTTGTTAAAAATAGTAATGGTCGCCAGGGACACATTTATGCTTAACACACATTATACAGTAACTCTTAATGTAGGTTAATCATTTTCTACTTAAGGGAGTACCCCACGCCATTTAGTGATATTTCAAACGTTTGTTCTGAGCTGACATAAAGTTTGCTTGAGTTTCATGTCTAAGACCCGAGATATTTTTTTGTCTGAATTTTTCGAAAAAAGGGACAAAAAGTTTTTTTTTGTATCGACGTAGCCGGTAATTTTTAACGGTCCAAAAAAGTCATTTTTCGGACTTTTATCTGTTTCAATTCATTTAGCGATGTATTAACATAATTTCTGATTTTTGTGAGCATACCTAAATTTGAGTTAGTTAAAAAAAGTTATGCGCTCAGATATTATTTTTTTTCTTTTTAATTTGCCTACATCATGATAAAGTCCTCAATGGCTGTTTTTGGTACCTGCGCGCTAGTTCAATTTCCATTTGGAGGCACAGTAAAGCAAATTTTTTTTTTCGCGGAAAAAAAGCACTTTTTAAATTGGCGACGTATCTTTGTGATTTTTATGCGCTCAAGTATTTTTGCTATCTTTTTGTAGTTTATGGTTTTTATGCGCAGTCAAAGATTTGCTTCCTGAAAATACAGATAAAATTTTTCTTGGAAGATTATAATTTTTATAGTTTTCAAACAATTCATATTTTTATGAAGCAGCCAGTTAATTTCACACAGTGAATGTTTATCGGTGTCTTTTCTCATAAAACCGTAATTCGCTGGGACATAATCAGCTGAAAATGACGGGTCAATTTAGAAGTAAATAGGAAATTTTTTTACATCGACTTTTTCATTTTTTAATTTTTCGGAATGAAACCGATAACAAAATTGAGAATGAGATAAAAATTAGCATTCTACCATGTCTGAGAGCCGAAATAAATAAGGCGACGATTTATCAATCTAAGAAAATTTCAAGAATTTTTTTTTTCCGAATAAAAAAAAATTATTTTTTTAAATTTTAGCTTGAAATCAAAGTGAACTCATGCAACAAAAATCAGCGTCACAGGATTTCAACTTTTAAAAGTTACAGACAATAGAAGAAATTATACTTAGAAAAAATAGGAAATTTTGGAAATTTTTACATCGAAAAGTTTTTTTTTTAATTTTTTTGGATTGAACCGACTAACAAAAATGAAATTGCGATAAAAATTGCTTTCTACATGTCGAAAGCCGAAATAAAACCCGGACCCGCGTTGGGTACGTCGATTCTTAAATCAATCTAAGAAAAATTTCAGAATTTTTTTTTTTCCGAAAATTAAAAATTTTGATTTTTTTTTTAAGAATTGATGAAAGTGAAACTCATGCAACAAAAATCCAGCGTCAACAGGATTTCAACTTTGGGAAAGTTACAGACAATAGAAGGAATTTATATTTAAAAAAAAATACGGAATTTGGAAATTTTTTTCCATCGAAAATTTTTTTTAATGTTTAGATTTGAAAACCGATAACAAAAATGAGAATGCGATAAAAATTAGCTTCTATCATGTGAGAGCCCGAAATAAAACCCGCGTGGGTACTCCTTAACATATTAAGTACGGGTTTTTTGAGAACTTAATGATCTTTAAAAACTTAAATCAAGGCTTAATCTCCATTAAGTATTTTTGGACTTAATATATTTTTTTTCACTATTTAATGGAGAAAAATTATTTTTTTTTGTAATTAAATAGAAAAATATTCAATGAGAAAAAAGTATTTTTTTTCGTATTAAATAGAAATAATTTTTTTGTACTTATCAAAATTTTTTATTGTTATTCAATTGAAATGGATCCTTTTCCAAGCTTTCAGACATGGGCACTGGCCGTTTCGTTTGATTATGTGTACACTTTCAGGCCGTTACTATATAATGCGCAAAAGCAAATAATGCTTAATGATCATTATATATTTTTGTGTACTTAATGATAATTAAGTCCGCCCTCTGGTTAAGTACCCAAAATAAATAAAGTTCATTAACCCTTGTGGGCATATAAAAAAAAGTTCCGTAAGGCACCAGAGCCAACTTGTGGCTCTACTTTGAACGTTGTGTACAGAAAGCTTACAGGCAGTTGGAATTTTCAATTTTTTCTGCATGAGGAAGTTGAAGATGATATTTTTGCATCCGACATTTCATATTCTAGAGAATTTTACTTTTTTGTTCGAGAAAATATAGTGAGAAAAGCAAGGCACTCATATCACGTGATACACTGTCACACTTTTGAAGACAACAAGTTGCATTTATGTCTAAAACGATGCACAAGTATCTGGCCTACGTCATAGTTTTGTCCGCTTTGATTTTTATCTCATAAATCAAAAGTAATTTTATAAATAAGTCAAATTTTGATGAAAAAATCATGATTTTTGATGAAAAATGTTTATTTTCCCCTAAAAGCAGATTATTACACTTTTTCCATTTATTTTTAAGTAAATATGGTAATGAAGTACAACTGTGGACATTTTTTGATTGCTTAAATTCACTTTTATGATACTAATTTTTTTCATGGGATACTTGAAGTTGAAAATTCAGAACTTTCACTTCCGAAGAAAAATATCTGCCCTAGATATCAAATTTATTTTTATTTTAACTGTTATGCATGCACAAAACACTTTCCTTAACTGACCAATCTCACATTTGTATTTTATGTCTAGTTCCGAAATAATTTTTCCGGAAGTGAAACATAGGCGGAAAAATCCTAATAAATCACTCCCGTAATTCTGGAACCAAACATTCGAAAAAAATTCAATTATTTTTTGAACCGAATTTAAATTCTTTATAATGTGTTTGAAAGAAAGATTTTACGGATCCCGTTTTTTTGGCCTTTTTTGGATAATTTTAGGTATACTGGAGCCACAATTGTGGCTCTGTGCTCACAAGGGTTAAGCATTATTCTACTTTTGCAATCATTATATTCGGATCGGCGTTTTTTGGTGGTTTAATTGACTATAAGTTGTATTATTAGCATGAAAGTCTAACTGCAAATCGATAGTTAACTCTTAGACTTTAAAAGTGAGTCTGTAACCAGACTTGATTTCAGCCATCTAGCTACCATTATTCAAATCGAGTCATATCAGCAAAGTTTCATTATCCACATATATTTTTTCATATATTTAAATAAAATTCAGCCAATTTACTAAACAATTAAAATAATTTTTTTTTTCGATGAATAAAAAAGCATTTAATGGGGATGAGAAAAATCGCGAAAATGACCTCCAGTGACACACAAAAGTTTGATAATAATATGAATTTAAAGGTTTATTTATATTGTAAACTACTGCATAGTTAACTTCAAATAATTTGCTATAAACTACTTTAAAAATAATTCTATGTTTTCCACAAAATTCTCTAGTAAAATGACTCTTAAATTGGTGTGGAATATTTATTTCTCGTGATAGAGAGAGAGAGAGAGAAAGAAGGTGGGATAGATGCGCCTACGCTATCTTCACTGATTCTTATGTGATCAGTTTTCCGGAAGTTTGGACTTCTAAAAATGCTCTATTTAAACTGGAAGCCAATTTAAAATGCAATAACAGTCTTAGAAATTCGTGACAATTCTTTTAAGGAGTCTTCCACGTGATTTGAGTTCTTTTAAAAAAAACATAGTACCAATATACAGTAATTTGAAAAAGTACTCAAATTACGTCAAAAAAAATTCTATGGTCAACTTCAAACGTTTTTAAGACTTTTTTCTCATTACACCAAAGTCCGAATTAAATCACGTGACGAATATTCCAAAATAAGGTTTGGAATATGTCATAAATAAATCCTTATTTCTTGAAAAATAAGATCACGTAACCTTAATAGTAATTCTTTATGTTCAAAACTCTTAAATTAGGTGTTTATTAGCCCGCAAATGTTTTCGGCGTAATTTGAGTATATTTGTGTCTTGAGTCAAACCTTATTTCTTAATTTGAAGGTCACGTGATCGTTTTTGGACTTTGGTGTAATGGAAAAAAAGTCTTGAAAGCTTCTAAAGGACATCTTCACTTTTTTCAAAAATGGATTTAAGCATTTTTTGAAAAAAAAATAGTACTATTTTGACCGACTTTCTTTCTTGAATAAACGGTCACGTAATCATTTTTGGGCTTTGGTGTGATGGAAAAAAAGTCTTAGAATTTTTTTCTGATTACGATGAAAGGTTTTATTTGGTGAATTTCAATTTTCAAAAAAAACGCACAAACGTCATTTTGTTTTGAAGTTTATCGATTACTTTATAACTTATCTTGTCATTAATGATTAAGCGTCGTAAAATGCGATTAAATGGTGAATGGTAGCTGGATGGCTGAAATCAAGTCTACGAGTTAATTAAGCCTAATCAACAAATAAATGTATATCAATAAAACAGTACAAAATACAGTCTGAATTACAGACCAACAATTTGAATAATAATAAATACTAATATAGTTCACGTTGGCACGTTTTTATTCAAAATTATAAGTGTATTTATACTGTAGCTTTTTTACGTTAAGAGCTAGAAAAAAAGTCGGAAAAAATTAGAAATAATAATGAAAAAAGTTTTACGGAAACTTTTTTGGTAATAATTACTTATTTTGCCCCCCGGCGGGCCCGTACCGGGGGCTGATACATTGTTTTCCTTTGATCCCAAATTGGGATTCCCAATATAATGGAATTAATAACAAACAAAAGTTCTTTGCGAATTAACGCACCTTGAAGTTCTACGTCCCTTAAGGGAGTGGTCGTCGCTGATTTGGGGGTTTGCTATGCCGATTCTCGACAAACGGGTTGAGGTAATGATTCAAAAACTTTTTTCGCTTGAAGAACAACTCTTCAAGATCAATTTAAAACATACAGTAATATGAAACTATGCCACCTACGCACACACCGAAACTTCAAAACAGACCTCTAAAACAGACTAAAAAACTATCTCCTCTCTCAATTTTGGAGATTTTTTTCAGAAGCATCAAACTGCCAATACCAATCTTTAATCGTGGCTTTTTTCGAACGTTTTTTTTATTTTCTTGGATGCGTGAAAAAGGTAAATCAGTTGCATCGAATGTTCTCGGAGATGGCTTATCCGATTCCAGAAATCACAATTGTATCCAGCAGCCATATATGTGATACCTGACAATTTATCTATTTTTAGGGAACCGGATGACCGTTTATAACCGGTCAAATCCAAAAAACGGGGAGATATGAGTTCGATTATGAAGAACTATCAGTACGATCATACAAAAAACTTTTAGGTTTACTTTTATAATAAATTTACACAAGTATCATCTAGGCATCAATAAATTAAATTTGAGTTGCCTTTTTTAAGAAATGCATGCTCTATAACTGCTTCCTACAGGTTGTATTTTAGATTTTGAGGCACTTTCCGTCTAACTAAATAATCCTATTAATATTTAAGTAAAAATCAGTTAGCCGGCAAAACACCTCAAAATCTAAAATACCACCTGTAGTATTCGGAAACTCCATAAGACTTTAAATTGGCAGAAAAATAGTTTGATTCTGCAGGGTTTCCCTGAGTAAATTTTTTAAAATTTTCGACAGTGAGCGGTAGGATTATAGTAGGATTTTCGAAAATAAATTTTTCCAAAGTTGATCTAATCGAGCCCAAATTTTGTATGGGGAGTGATATCGAAAATCCTGCCTAGTCGTTGAATTCTAGGGTGACGTCACAAGAATAGAAAGTGACCAATGAAGTCACTGAATTCTCGAGAAGTGACCAATGAAATAACTGGATTTCTCTATTTGTTACGTCACCCTAGAATTCGACGGCTAGGCAGGATTTTCGATATGGGCACAAAATTTCTGACCTGACGAAAACGTACTCGGGTCGGCGTCGACCCGACCGGAAAAAATTTCAACAAAAAAGCGACCCGACCTGGTGAAATTTTGGAAAATCCGATCCCTGGTTAGTATCACGAATCGGATTTGACCGATAACGGCATTGTGAGTCATTTTGGGTTTACTGCAGATGCAATTAAAGAATAGTATAGAAAGACCCTATAATTTATAGGCTATAAAGGCCTTCTTTGAATAAATCTTCTAAATTATCCCCAAAATAACTCACAATGACGATATCGGTCGAATCCGACTCCAAATGCAAACTCTTGGTACTCATATTACTCCCTATGCAAAATTTGGGTCAGATTAGATCAACTTTGGAAAGATTGATTTTCGAAAATCTTGCTATAATATGCTAACAGTCAAAAAATATAAACATTTTAATCAGACAAACCCCGCAGAATTTAATTTTTTCTGCAAATATATGTATATGTATACTACTGTAGTCTTTTGGAGCTTCCATATACCAGGAAGCCGCTACCAGGCGTTCCTAAAAACCGCTATAAGAGAGTTTAATGGAGCTCGGAAATTTTTTTGGGAATCAATAAAACGCGTTGGGCATATTTTACACATCTTTGCCCCTTATATATTCTGAAGTTTTTGCAATGTATCATTTCATTACTGTATAATATTACACTAAGACCTGTATGATATTTTCTACTGTTCGATTATAAATCTTTTTTCAAAATTTACAAGTTTGTGTCTTGGATACTTTCTTAAAAAAATAAATGCGTTGCACTTATTTTCAGAATCAAAATGGAGCATAAATCAGATCATTTCGAAATTATTAAAAAAAATGGCGAAAAGGTTTATTCTGGCGAAGTAATGTCATTTTCTGATCTAGAATTAAAAACTGAACCACACGATGAAATAGGAACTATCCATACTGAGATTTTTGAAAAACAAAATAATTCTGAACTTCTTCAAATTATTGGAGAAAAACGCAAAAACAAAGAAAAATCTTATTTGGAAAATGGAACCAAGAAAATCAAAGAAGAATTTGTTGTATTTGAAGAATCAGATTATAAACAAGAGATTGAAGAAATTCAACTTGATAATCAGGTAAATAAGATAATTCATCTAAGGAGGTAGGCGACATAAATCAAGCTATTTTTTATTTATTTATGTAGCACTGTAGAGTTCAAAATTAATTTATTTATCAGGATAATATCAGTGAGTGTAATTGTGTGTATTGTTTTCAAATATCGAAACTTTCGAAAAAGCCGAATTTGCAAAAAAAAAGTTTTTTCCAAATTCGGCTTTTTCAAAAATTTTGATATTTGAAAACAATACCAACAATCACACTCACTATGGCCATATCTGAACACCTTAGCTCCGTGAAAATCGTTTGGATGAGGGTACAGTAAACGTTAATAACGTAGTGAGTGTTGCATATTTATTCGTTTTGAAAACATTCATGTCATATCTAATAAAGGGATTCTTAGGTACAGTGATAGGTGTAGTCTTAGGTGTAGTGATATTCGGTGCTCTTATTGGTCGAACGCGAAAGTAAAGGCATTGTTCTGAAACGGGTTATGCGTGAATTTTTTAGAATTATTATATATTTTGGCTAATAACTAGGGTTAGGCCACTGGGAACAAATTATCTCCAATTTCTCCAAAATCGTATTGTGCGTCTGTTAAAAATAGTCTTAGCTTCCAAGGGAACACTAGGGGCTTCACCAACATTTTTTCACTTTCCCATTTTGAAAGTGTTTTTTCGCCACCCAATAACCAACAAATAATTAATTGTTGAAATCAACTTGAAAATCGAAAAATCCCCAGTGGCCTAACCCTACTAATAACCATAATGTTTTAGATAACGGATTCTGATGACAGCGATTTTTATGTTGGTGAGCCCTCAATTATCAACCAAAACAAGCAAGTTACAGAAATCGGACTTAGCGAAATCGATAATAAAGAAATTGAAGATGGTGAACCTAACAAAAGTTCGCAAAAACCGCCAAATTGTGCTCTAGGGCCGACAGAACTAAAATGCAGAATTTTAAAAATTGCTGGAAAATTTCGAAACAACCCCACCTTTCATATTGAAATTAATGAAAAAATATATATTTACCGTATTCATGGGATTAGATCAGATAATAAAATTATTTTGAAATGTACGAAGGAATCAATGTTGAAGGGTATGCGATCAACATGTGGGAACCTCTCTTATATATCAGCTTCGGAGCTCCTTCAAAAACTTATTACAAATACGCCGAGCTCAGAAAGTACTGTGGTCTGCTTGGCTAAAAACCACAGTAGTTCAATAACAAAAAGTACTGTCTGTACCCCTTTATATTTGCGCTTTACGGACCCCAGAGTTTATGATATGGAAAACTACGATATGAATTCATTTGAAATCGGTATAGGTAGGGTTCGGACCTGGGAAAATTCATATTTAAATTGTCGGATTTCCATCGAGTTCATTTTTTTTTAATTTTTTTCTGAAAATTTACATTTAACATATTCTCGAAATTAAAAATTAAAATTAGGGCAGATCGATAAGGCCATTTTTGAAAATCAGCTTAGGTCATGCCAATTATGGAATAGATGATATGGAGAAACAGTTTCTTGCATTCAACTGCCAACTAAAAAACTTAATGGAATTTTTTTAATTTCTATCAGACAACCGTTGACCGGAGATCTATTATATAGGTATTTTCATTAAAAAATTTGAGAAACCAAAATCGAAACTCGTTTTTTCTTCCAGGAATTCATCAAAAATATAGTTCAAGCTGTAAATGTGTAGACAATCGTAATATAAGAATGAAAAACATAAAAATTTCGAGATTCGAACCTACCAAAAAATTACATTGCGGTTTATATCCGTTGAACCAGATGTCAAATCAACTTTATAAAAATGTATTCATTGAGCTTTTTTAGCATGAATGCAAAAAAATTCTCGATATCACCTATGGTTTTCCCGTAATCGTCATGACTAGAAGTGGTTGTCCTAAAATCTACCTTAACCCCCCACGTGCACGAGATGTCCAACCCCCACCTGCACGAGAGTGTTTCTGAACACACACATAGTTAGATTGTCCATTATTAATATCGACTAATAGAAATAAATGGTGGGTTTGTTTCTAATTTCTTGGAGGTTAATAATATATGGGAAAATGGAAAAAAAATTACGAAATTTTTTTTGGTGTCTTGAAATTAAAAATAAGGGGAACTATCGGTGGTCTGTTCCGATATTCCGCCGGCCAAAATGACCTTCCACCAAATATTATGGTATATAGAAACACGCTCGTGCAGGTGGGGGTTAAAGTAGCTTTTTTTTAGGTCACCCAACCCTTTGTCCCAATGCCATTTTTTAATAAAGCAATATAATATCAAACGGATTTCCGCATCCAACAGCCAAGAAAAAAACTTAACGAGCAAAATTTTTTACCAGAAGTCCGGTAATACCGGAAATCGACCGGTGAAAATTTAAAAAGACAATTCTGAGAAAACTGCCCATAGCGCAAATTCACTATTTCGACATATAGTACAACTTTTTGACGAATTTTTTTGTCATATGATATGACCTTTCTAAGGAGGTCAAATTACAGTTTGGTCACCTTTTAAGGGGATAACATAAACTCGGCAGACTAGAGTCAATATAATTTACGAAAATAATAAGTCAGTATATTTTTTCATGCTTATTATAGTTAGCTGAACCGATATAAATATGTTTCAGCTTGATAATATCATTTGAGGAAAGATTTTAGTTCGAGTTTTCATCTTTGAAATCGTAAAAATTTCAAAAAAATTCAAAATATTATGAAAATTTTCCGCATTTTTTGCCAAAAAATTTTTCTGTTATGATCATTCAAATCTGTGGATAAAAACTAAAAAAATAGCTACTTTAACTTTTTTCTAGCGAGCGAAAAATTCCCAATAAAATTTCGGGTGTAATAGGCGTCATTTCTTTAGATAGTCAGAACGTTTTTTTATATCAAAACGCAATTTAAGGTCAATTTGTATCTCAAAAAAAGTTGTTTTTCTCTACTTTTTGCCATTTTTTTGCTTTTTCATGGAAAAAAATTTGATATTGAAGAAATTTATGAATGTGAAGAATTTTTAAGCTACTTTTTAGCGCACACCCGAAAATGGCTGAAGTTAATTTATATCGTCTTAAAAAAAATATTATAGTCGTGTTTAGTTGGAAATGCATGTGAAGTGAAAAGTGGTTTTGTTATATTTTCACGCAAAATATAAACGTTTGCGAGAATGAACACTTTTATTGAAGATAAAAAATAAAAAAATAAATTCCACATTTGTTTTTCATATATTGCTTTGAAAAAATGAACGCAATCTTCAAGACTTATGCTACCTCCTTAAGGGGGTTCTGCATGTCAATTTTCATGCACAAATAAAGTTTCTTTTTTTGATAAATTTAATATAAAATTATCATGTATGGGTAAATCGGGTCTGACAAATCTATTATTACTTATAAAAAATCTTTATTCGGACGTTAAAGTCTATTTTTTGAGTTTCATCCAAAATTCGCGTATTAAAGAAATATTAATAAAAATATCATAAAAATGACAAAAATGAATTCTCTGTGGAAAACTGAATGTGAAAAAGTGTATTTAAAAGCGTGCATCCTCTTTATTGAAGGAAAATCGGCCTTTTATTATTTGTTATGTAATTAACGACGCTACTTTCATAAATACAGCAGTGCGCGCAATATTTGTGATAAAAAGAAATGAACACAAATTCACAAATTCCAACCGTCGTTTGTAAGCATTTTATTCGCTTGATATTTTCGCTTTAATAAAAATAATTTTTAATGATATATGAGAGAGATTTTGCACTGTTTACGAAAGTCTTTTTTTTTTTTTTCATTTTTTACGAATCACCTGAACGTAACTTTAGTTAATAATTTTATCTCTTAACCGTTCGTTTGGTCGACTGTTATGTTTCCGTGTTATTTTGGCAAGTTTCATCTAATTCGTATATTACCTGCTCGAGTTTTTGACTGCTGGGCAAAAATTATGCATTTTAAAACTCGTTTTCGTAATACGATTTACGAATTTGTTACTAATGAGAAAAATTTTTTGGGTTTATAAAAATTATGAAAAGTGTTTACAGAACAAAATATTTTTTTCATTTTCCATGTTTGATCATGTTATCACAAGTTACAGACTGTTGAAAAGTGTTACAAATACCCACAATTTACATTCAGAACCCCCTTAAGCAGAACACCTGTTGCATCTGAAAATGTACCTTGCTTAGTTTTTCAAGAGAAAATGTTTGAAAGCTTTTTTGCCAGATGACACCTCTAAAGGGGTCAAATTACAGATTTTCTGTTATTTTCTAAAAAAAATTTGGGGTGTCAAATTACAAAAAAAAGTTTCCCAAAAAATTTCTGACGAACAGTTATTCGAGATGCCAAAATATCGAATTTTAGCTGTAGGCAAATTTTTAAGAATCGTCATTTCAAATGTTCACCGGTCAATATCCGGTATTACCGGACTTACAGTAAAAAATCCGAAAATTTTGGTTGTAAATTTTTTTTCTTGGCTGTTGTTTGCAGAAATCAGTTGGTGACCTTAGAAAAAGCTACCTTAGGACAATTTGGAAAAGGTTCTTACAGACAGAAACCACAGTACGGCCGAACACCAGGTGGTTCAAAAAAATGTCACGTGGAAAATTGAATACCCAGAATCGTATTGTTATATAACTATAGGTTTTCTATGGTCCCTTTTTCTCCCAGTTCGAACCCCGGGTATAGGTCATGAATGTAAAGGAACACGATTGGACTGTTATATCAAAAAAAATTATCCGAATATAATTGTGAATGAATATCTCAAAATGAAATGCAAACTTGTTAAAATCGCTAATCACCGTGGAGAACCCAATTTTCATTTTGAAATTGATGGAAAAATATATTTTCACAAATTACGAGGAATTGAATCAGATTATAGAATTGCTTTATTCTGTACAAAAATTAATGGAAAAACAAAATGTAGGAATACATCTTTTATATCACCTTTAGACGCTATTAAACAAATAATTCAAAATACGCCTGACTGTACAGAATATCCAAAAAATATCGACAAATCAGACCCCAGGGTTTTCGATATACAAAATTATGATATTAATTCATTTAATATTGGTAACGGCCATTCATGCCCAGGAACAGTACTTGATAAGTATAAAAAAATACATGATCACGACATCAAAAACGTAAAATGCAAACTTGTAAAAATCGATACGAGTCGTATTCGTGGAAAACCTAAGTTTCATTTTGAAATTGACGAAAAATTCTATTTTTATGGTTTTCGGGGAATACGAGCAGATTACAAAATTGTTTTAAACTGTAATGAAAGATCGTGCAGTAATCAGGCTTCTATATCACCCACAGAAGTTCTTAAACAAATTATTCAAGATGCGCCTAAACCTTTGCGCCTAAAGCATGGTAAATATGCCAAATTTATTGACAAATCGGATACCAGGGTTTATGATATGAACAATTATGATTCCAATTCATTTGAAATGCGTGGTTCTCATAAATGTTCAGGAACAGAACTTGACCATTATATAGAAAAAATGCAAAAAAAGGATCACAAAATAAAAAACAACGCTAGAAAATTGAAAAAACGGTGAAAAATAACCGTTTAACTTTTGGCTCCCCTTTTTGATAAATCAAGACAAGTATCTTTTATAATGCAAATGGGAAATAGTTTGTATTCAGCGTTTTTTAGTGTTGGCGCAACTATGTAATTTGTTTAACCGGCCAATGAGTGACGCGCATTGTGAACTCACAACTCCGCCAACCCCTGAGGTCTCAAAATATGATACTTGAGAGACTTTTATTACGCTCTGAACAAAATGTTTGGAAATCCTACCCATAAAGCATAATCTATTTAAAATCTTGGCACCAAAATAAATTCCAAATTTTTTGTAGTGTATATTTTCATCACTGTATGATATTTCAGCCATTAGTCTTAGAATTTCTTCTAGTTTCGTATGATACCCATATTGGGTCATTTCCGGTCATTTGAAAATCTCAAATTTTTTCGAAAATAAAAAAAAAATTTTGCCTGAGCTTTTTTAGTTTCTAGTTGAATGCAAAAAACGTTGTGTGATATCTCATACGGTTCGTCTGTGGTGAAAAATGAAATCTGTCGCACCTACAGTATGTATAAAAAAACTACCTAAGACCTGTACTGTCTGATAAGTATGATATTTTCTACTGTTATAAAATGAATTTTTTCATTATTTACAAGTTTGTGTCTTGGCTCATATATGATATGATTCATATCTCAAAAAATAAAAACTTATTGCTCTCAATTTTAGAATCAAAATGGAGGTTAATTCAGACCATGTCGAAATCATTGAAAATACAGTTGAAGAAGTTTATTCTGGTGAAGAAATGTCATTTATTGATCAAGAAGTAAAAATAGAAGCACACGATGAAATAGAAACTATTAATACTGACGTTTTTGAGGAAAAAAATAATTCTGAACTTCTTCAAATTATTGGAGAAAAACGAAAAAATAAAGAAAAATCGTATCTGGAAAATGATACCAAAAAAATCAAAGAAGAATTTGTTGTTTTTGAAGAATCAGATTATAAACAAGAGCCTCTTGAAATCGAGGAAATTTATCTAGATGATTCGAATAATCAGGTAAATTTCATAAAGTTCACAATCAAAAGGCTAGGCTGTGATTTTTTGAATCGGTTACCCTTCTAAAATAAATCTTAGATGTATTTATGTAGCACAGAAGAGCCCGGCCTGAAATCTAATTTTATTATTATATTTTTTATACTACAGTGTACTGTACTTAAACGGACGGGTCCTTAGGACGGGTTCGGCGTGAAAATCTCTGCCAATGGGGTTTAAAAGGACAGCCCCGCAGGGAAATTTTTTGACGAACTGTACTTAAACGGACGGGTTTGGAGAAAATTCCGCAGGAATTTTTGGTAAGGAAAATATTTTACAATCTGAAATCCTGACTTAGTCAGTCCCTGAAAGTAGCAAATGAGGACGTGAACGGCCTTTGGTACATACAATATAATCATTGTCGTTCTGGATGGATCTCACTGCTTTGAAAACCTTCAAAATTTTGTTTGGGGTGGATTTCTCTGAANCCATGATAAACGACATAAAATTATCTTTAAATAATGTATCATACTGCCATTTTCAAGACTATTATTTGTAGCTGGTGCATTAACATATTAAGTTCGTCGTTTCGTGTGGATCTCTCGGAACGAAATTTAACCTCGTTAAAATTTAAATTGCCTCCAGACCTAGTATTTCATGTTCATGATCAGATTGTCTTCAAATAAAGCTAGTTTATTAAAAATTGCCCTCAAAAATCGTTTTTTATTCAGTTTTTCAGAAAAATTTGTAATTTACTATGGGAAAAAGGTGTTTTTTTTTAAACGGACGGGTTCGGTGTAGAAATTTCTGCCAAACTGTACTTAAACGGACGGCCCCGCAGGGAAATTCTCGCCAATTTACTTAAACGGACGGGTTGTGAGTTTCAAGTTGTCCGTTTAAATACAGTGTACTGTAGTATTATATTATTTATATTAGTATTTAGTATATTTTTTTATTATTATAGGTAATTTGGCATCCCCGAAAATTATATGTTAAAAACAAAACGGTATTGTTGTCAATATGAAAATTTTGGGGGATGCCAAATATACAAAAAGCTTGAAGTTTTATAGGCTAAAAAAAGTTTCAATACAATGAACTGTATTGTCAATTTCCTCAATTCCCTTGATATCGTAGTGAGTGTTTTAAGTTTACTTTAAGTGATTTTACTCCCATCTGCTCGTGATATTAGCACGATAAAAAAATTAATATTTGACCGTTTTTTCGGTATACCGGATATCGACGGGCCACAAAAATATTTTCAGGTGAATCCCAACCAGTCTCAAAAAATACCACCGATATAAATTTTGCAAGTTTTCATTATTTATCATATTTTTTGTGCAAGAAATATAATTTTTAGATAATGGATTCTGATGAAAGCGATTTTTATATCGGCGAGAACTCAATTATGAACCAAAACCAGCAAATTGCAGAAATCGGACTTAACGAAGACGATAATCAAGAAATTGAATGTAAAATACCTTCTAACTGTGATCTAAGTGAGACAAAAATAGAATGCAAAATTTTAAAGATTTTGAAAATTGCTGGACAACGACGATACCCTTGTTTTCATATTGAAATTAATAAAAAAATTTATTTTTACAGCATTCATGGGATTAGATCAGATAATAAAATCGTTTTACGATGTACAAACTTACATGTTAATAATAAAGCGAGATCTAAATGTGGTAACCTATCTTTTATATTAGCTTCTGAGTTTCTTCAAGAAATTATCAAGAATACGCCGAAAAAATCAGAAACCAGTACTATGTGGACCAGTATATATTTGGACTATTCGGACCCTAGGGTTTATGATATGAAAAATTACGATATAAATTCGTTTGAAATTGGTAGAGGCCATAATTGTACAGGGAGAAAACTCGATTTTTATATGAAAAAACATAATCCGCATTTAGTTGAAAAAGTTAATTACAAACTAATAAAAATCGCTAACCACCGCAAAAACCCTAACTTTCATTTTGAAATTGATGGAAAAATCTATTTTTACGGATTTCGTGGAATTAAAGCAGATTTTAAAATTGTTTTATTCTGCACAAAAATGAAAGAAAATGGGAAATCAAGATGTATGACTTCCTCCTCTATTTTACCTACGGAGTTTCTTAAAGAAATTATTCAAAAAACGCCAAATCAACTTAAAACTGACAAATATGTTTTTCAATTTTTGGACAATTCGGACCCCAGGGTTTATGATATAAAAAATTACGATATAAATTCACTAAAAATTTGCGGAGGGCATAAATGTGCAGGAACTGAACTTGAGGATTATATAAAAATAAACACGCACGACATACCTGAAAAGGTGAATTGCAAACTTGTTAATATCCTCACTAATCGCCGTGACCACCCTAATTTTCATTTTGAAATTAATGGAAAATTATATTTTTACGGACTTCGAGGAATTAAAGCAGATTATAGAATTGTTTTATACTGTAACCAAAAATCGTGTGGAAATAGCGCGTCAATACTACCGTCAGAGTTTCTAAAACAACTTATTCAAAATACGCCTAAATATGCCAAGTATTCGAAATTTTTGGATATATCGGACCCAAGGGTTTACGATACAGAAAATTACGATTTAAATTCATTTGAAATTTGTGGTTCTCATAAATGTCCAGGAACAGACCTGGATATTTATATTAAAAAAATGAAAAAAAGGGATAAAAAAATGAAAAAACCAGTTAAAAAAAATTAAAATGCAAGCTTCAAAACAATAAATTATCTAAAGCAAGTTACTGTCTTATTTGTCCAAACGCTTACAAAACGCATGTGATTTGCCGTTTGGTAGATTTATCTGCTCCATAACGTTTTGTATATCGAAAATTATCCCTGCTGCGCCTTTCTGGACAAACGCGCCTTTCATAACATGACGCTTGTCCAGAAAGGCGCAGCAGGGATAATTTTAAATATGAGCCTATAAAAATGTAATGCCGTAGAGCGCTCTTGAGTGCTCTGCACGCTGATTGGCTTTCAAATCACGCTTCATTCAAGGTTTAATTAAAATATATCATATGTTTTTATCGTTTGAATTATAAAGTTAATTTTTGAACCAGTAATTAGAGAGATAATTGTCTAAATTTTGACTTCAGATACTAAATTAAGTAGATTTTCTTACAAAAACCATAGATAAATGGCGATTTCCGAGATACGGTCCCACATGATCCTACCAGCGGCTGGGCCATCTTTAACGTCGGTCCTACCCGAGTTAATAATTTCGGTCGTACGATTTTGAACGTGATTTTTCGGCGTAACCTTGATAAAAACTATAACTTATAATTTGTTTGCATGTGTAATTGACAACGCTTGCAAATTCGGTACCATTAGCTGATTTTTTTTTATTTCAGCTTATTTCTCGAAAATAAGTTTTTTGTCCAAACCCTTTTGCACTTCGTTACACTTATAGCGGAAGTGGTTTGTGCAAAACCTGACTCCCAAAATCTCCCCGAAAGCTATTTTTATCGTATGATCATTAAATCCCATATTGCTTTTAAAATAAGTCTCCGATAGGTACATTATGAAAAATTAATTTTCAAAGCTTGTTTTTAGTTATTTTTCTTACGAATATCTTGAAGGGTCAAAATTTCAAAAAACAAACAAATTGTGCTATTCCTTCATGAATTTAAAGCCAATTTTATTCAGTTATTGTGACTTTCTTCAAGCAGACATCCTCTAAGACGATACAATGGTATTTTCACCACCTATTAAACAATAGAGAGCCCAATTTTGATTTAAAAAACATTATTGTTTTGCGTTCTATTCAAACCTGTGGCGTGATTTTTCTTAATGCAATGGCCTACACATTTTCCAAAGCAAAACATAGGAGTCACGTGAAACAAATAATTCTCGAGATACCACATTTTAGTCACAAAACCGGTTAATTTGTCAGCGGATCAACAATAAACAAACTTTAATGCAGGTATCAACCCTTTGAGCATCGGACATTTTTAGAATTAGGTCAATCGGATGAATCATCTCCGAGAACATTCGACGCAACTGACACGCTCTCGGTTATTGCACTTTAGAAAAAAATCACGTGTGAGATATTTTCTTCTCTTAAAAAATAAATCTTTTTTAAAACTTACAAGTTCTTGCCCTGCAGTATTTCTTCTTTAAATTCATCAATGATCAAGATCCTAAATTTATCTCGCAAACACCATTACAATTAACATGTATTGGTTTTATTTCAGAATCGAAATGGTTGATTCCAAATTCAATATCGTCGAAAAAAAAATGATGGCTTCGATTTTTGAATTTTTGGTATCAAAATTACCGCCGTGGCTGGGACATTCAGAAAAAAATAAAAACATTTTGAAAATTCGCTCTAAGGACAAAGTGTTTTAAGAAAAGGTTGTTTAAGCTTATTGGGGCTGTTGTTTTTTCGTGTGACATAGCACGTATTAATGGGGGGGAAAAAAGTTGTAACCGGATTCAACGATACCGGATATCTTCAGGACCTGTAAGTTAAAAAGGTCATTGAAAATCTTGTAATTGCAATTAAGCAGTCAATTTGAAGACGATGTGGCTGTTTATCATGCCAACATACTCATCCGACGCTGAGCTTTCTAATGCATGTCTTTTAATTAATCAGAAGTCTTGTAAAGGGCCCAGAATGAATGTTGTCCTTATATGTCAACTTTCTAAATATAGCCTATATTATATAGGTCTTAAGGGGGTGGTCGTCGCATTTTAAGGGTTTTAATAGCCAATTGTAGCAAGAGTACAAATCGTCGGACCAACTTTTACCTCTCTGTGATATATTTAAACAAAAATCTTGCATCCCTAAATAACAACCAAATTAACGAATGGCTCGTCCAATCAGACCGTGCTTACAAAAGTGACGGAATTATTTTTTCAAAATGTATCTCCTCCCTGAGTTTTCAAGTTTCAACAATGATTCATGTTTTAAATTAACCGGACAGAACGTGAGCAGACCCCCAAGTTGAGTTTTTGGAAAAAATTCTTTGATTCGGCTTCAGAATCACCAAAAACAGTATTTTGACCCTATGTTAACTAGAGCAGAATAAGAGCAGTTTTGATATATTGAGCAGTTATATTGACAAATCTGACCCAAGGGTTTATGATACAAAAAATTACGATATAAATTCTTTTGAACTTTTTGGGGATCACAAATGTCCAGGAATAGCCCTCGACATTTATGTTGAAAAAAACACACTGGAATTCCTTCATAAATGCAAACTTTTAAATATTTCTAATCGTCGCGGACACCCTACTTTTCATTTTGAAATAAATGGAAAAATTTATTTTTACGGATTTAAAGGAGTCAAATCAGATTATAAAATTGTTTTGTACTGTACAAAAACCCACTTAAAATCGAAATGTAGAAATATGGTTAATATTTTACCTTCTGAGTTCCTTAAACAAATTATCAAAAATACCCCAAACGAGCTTAAAGATTCAAAATATTATGCAAAAATGCTTGACAAATCAGACCCAATGGTTTATTATATTAAAAATTACGATATAAATTCATTTAATAGTTTTGGAGCGCATAATCACCCAGGAATAGAAAGTGCCGTTTATTTCCCTTTAAAATATACCTTTCCCGTCGAAAATACAAATGTTGAATCTGTCATGGAGAAAAATAATTCGAGTGAAATTCCCGAATNNTAACTGATTTTGAAAAACAGTTTTCGTCCCTTATTTACGAACTTTTGTTCCCGATTTTTTGAGATGGGTAAACACTGGTGAAGAGGGCTATGAGAACGCTACCATTATCAGTATTTTGAGCTTTACATTAAAACTTTGAGCGGATAAAGATGCCCACAACCATTTCTATCATAAAATTCGTGTCGGTAAAATGATTTCTATAGAGCGCAATATTTGCGTGTTTTATCTAGTTTCTGTTGAAAAAAACATCGAATTTTACAAAACTAAACAATAGGTATAATTAATGCGTTTTTGATTCTATTGGCTTAACCCCCACCTGCACGAGATGTCCTATTCCCCCACCTGCACGAGAGAACACACACATAGTTAGGGAGCGCACCGGTAAAACTAACGAGAGAACTACAGTAGTTGATACAAATTATTTGACNATGAAATAATTTCCTTAATATGAAAGTTTTTTTTCCATGAAAAAAAGAGAAAAACAGCTTTTTAGGAAAAAAAATTGACCTTCAATTGCGTTTGAATATTAAAAAATCTCCTGACTTTGAAAAGAAAAGTAGCCTTTAACACTCGAAATTTAAGTGAAATTTTTTGAAGAAAATAAAATTTTTATAAATTTCGTGCCAAATGGCACAAACCGGTGTTACAAGCAAGTGTTGTAAATTTCATCAGTAGTTCAGAAACGATATTCGATTGACCCTTCCATCGGTTGAAATACGGAAATCAAATAGATACCAGAAAATAACACAACTGATTTGGCCTGATTTTTCAAGAAGAATTCAAAAAAGCATTAATAAAAAATTTTGGACTTGATTTGCGAAAATTTTTCATAATATTTCTAAAAAAAGTCGACAAAAAAATGACAAATGAAAATGTTATGATTTTTTAAACAGCAGTCAGAAAATATGTAAACATGCATGAAAAAAGTTAAAGTGGCTATTTTTTTCGTTTTTATTCACAGATTTCAGAAAAAAAAGATTTTGTGTGAAAAATGCGTGAAATTTTAATAATGTTTTGAATTTTTTGGAAAATTTTACGAATTCATAAATAAAAGTTCGAACTCAAATCTTTTCTTAAATAGATAAAAAAATATTTTAAAGAGCTGATACACATTTATTCTGGTTCAGCTAACGATAATAAGCACAAAAAAATAAACCAACTTCAGTTCGCTTTTGGACGTTGCGCGAGTCGCATCGATTTTTTAGCCGAGCTATTTTTTTCGTATTTAATTGCAAAATTACATTTTTTCACTTTTTCGCGAAGAAAACTAGTACATTATTTGAAAAATACAAAAATCAAAACAGAGAATACAATCTTAAACTGAAAAATAAGGTACTTTCCGAGCTAATCAAACTGCTTTGACGAAAATAAAAGATACCAAAAATTCAGTCGGCATTTACTCAGCCTCGACTCACCCAGAATTAGAGATTTCCAGGAAATAAGGTTAGTTAATTTTCCATTATTTTATTTATTTCCACTTTTGTAGCTCGGCACTATACCAAGACTTCTAAGAAGCTTGCAGTAAAAATCACCGTGCTTATTAAGTACAGGAGCGTCACTCCGTTATAAATTCTAATAAAAACCCCTAGTTTTGACAAAACTTTCAATCTCTAAAAATTAATTCTTAGCTAATCATAACTAGTGAAATTCTCACTACGGTTTGGTTTAAATCCTTGATTATTTGAAAAACCTCAAGTGTGGGTTCTCAAAAATTAAAAATTATAATTTCAGTAAATTCTACTGACTCTCCATGTCCAACCGCAATTATAATGACCGATATGGTAAAAACCGTGATAGCGACTCTGGGGGCTACGATTCCCGATCTGACCAAGGATCGTATCGTGATCCAGAACACCGCAACTTCAAGAATGGATATGATCGAGGATACGACAACAATCCCCGAAATCATGTAAATCCAACCAACCGTACCAGTAGTTATGAAAAACCACGATTTGACCGTAATGACCGTAATGACCGAAACTATCCTGTCCGCAATTCATACTCTTACAACAACTCCAACGCCAACCGTGGGCAAGGTATGCACCAGATTAACCCTTTAAAAATTTTTAAATTAAAAATTTTTAACGACAAAGATGTAAAAACTGAAAAAAACGGGTTAGGCCCTTTTTCTGAATCTTTAGTCGAAAAAACACAAAAAACAAATAATATAACCTACGATTCAGGAAATCGTGGTGGTTATGTGCGACCTCGCCAACCTCGTGGTAATTTTCGTAAAAATACTGCTGAGGGGGCAAATTGGAAAGAAAAAAATGATAAAAGAGAAAAGCGGCGTAATGAGGCCATTTTATTTATTAATGATAAGGATCACGCTTACCGTGACCGATATTCTACCAGCCGTGGCAATGACCATTTATGTGATGATTTTTTGACATCACTTGACGGAACCAACATTAAAATGAACGCTAAAATCAGAGCAAAAATTCGGCCTTCTGTGATCCAGAATGTTTTGCGTTTAAATCGGTGTCACGAAGCAAATTACACCATTATTAAATCCCCAAATGGTGAATTTTGCTCTGAAATTGAGTTCTTTTGCAAAAAAGATTACTTAATCTTCATTTTCCGGTCCTACACGTTGATGGACCGGTCTGACCGAATGTGGCGTCTGCGACTTGCACCCATGATAACATGCCATTTTGCCCTTTTAGCTGACCATAGTTTTACGTTTATTAACTCGGGCAAGGCAGCCTGGGAACTTTTTCTCCAAGAAGCAGAACACCAAAATCAAATCCTTGAAGAATTGACCACATGGCGTTACAAACCCACTGAGCAGGAAATTTCAGAGGGTTTTTGCAGTTTAAAAGACATCTTAAACTTTAACAAAAAATCCATGATTTGGTGTGCTGCTGAAAAGGATCGTGACTTCGAATGGCTTGGTAAAACTTTGCTATATGACGAGGCCCTCCTCCAAGTCCCAAAATCTGACTACAAAGCGGGTAAACACATACACCCACGCTTTGGTGTAATTCTTGACGATGCCCTTTTTAGCCTCGATGACAACGCTGTTAATAATCTAATCAGTGTAAAAAAGGAAAAAACAGGTGTCAATCGAGAAAAAAAGGCCGAGAATCAAAAACCGCTGCAACCACTTGACCTGTTTAAATTCAACCTACGCCTTGATGGCAACAAATTAAAGGGGGTGAAGCAATCAAAATCAGTCCCTGTCAATAAAAAATCGATCAACCGGGGAGCTCTTGACCGCGTACGTAACGATGTAATTTCCTGCATCGAAACTAATGCAAATATTCACAGCAAAAATGCTGATTTGCTAAAAAATCGCCGTGAATGGGCCATTCAAAATAGTCTGGAGTGTAATAAATTAAAAGAGACGACAAAGTCTATTGTCAGTGATGTTAATAGATATTTGGCTATTCAAACTAAGGCCATCAACTCCTCAGCTCGCTCCACGGTTAGCCTGGTTGACCATGCGGTTAGTTTCGACAAAATTGACTCGTGGGCCGATCGTCCCCTTACAATCAATGACCCAGAGTTCATAAAAAATCGCAATACAATGATTAGTCAAAATACGATTTTAAAAAATGCCGCTACCATCTCCATGCCAAAATTCGATGAACTTACTGTAATCGGAGTGGACACTGATGACAAAACCATCGAGGCCTCAAACGGCCATTTTTCTAAATTTTCCGAGTTAGTTCAAAAACTCAAAAATGATTCGGCCGAAAAAGTTGAAAAATCGACCACTGATGAACCAATGGAAACCGACCTTAAAACAGATTCGTTAGTCTCTGGAAACTCCCAAAAAACCCCATCCCCCCATAAAAAATCAAAATCCTTGATAAAAAAAGGTACCATTCCGAAACTAATCGCCAAATTAAATAATATGACCCCTGACAAAGAAATTTCACGTGCTCATATTTCTGGCATTTCCCCCCCACCCCAACCCTTCGATATGCACAAAACAGCCCATAAAAGAACAATCGCAGCAATACCTATGATGGGTTTTGAAAGCGATTCTGGGCAAACAACCCCAATTAGAAAAATACGGCGCATTGAAAATACGTACATCGAAAACGGGTGCTTGATAAATGATCCCATTGACACCGTCAAACGTCGTACAGCTATCAACAAAGCTACTTTAGCAGTTTTTGATAGTAGGGATCGGTCAATGGAATGGTTCTGGTCTGTAATCTACTTCTCCCCTGAATTAATAATTGAGCTTAACGCTCAGAAAGACCTTAATTCGAAACTTTTTGCCGAAAATTCCGCCTACGTTCCAAAAGTTCAAACAAAAGATATTGAGTCTTATATTGCCGATATCACATTTTTCCAAAAAGCAATGAATGATCCAATCTTTTTGAAGGAAATCAAAGAGTGTAATGGTGCCGCAGGAGCAATTCTACCTGCTCTACGACACCAGGAGATTTTTATGTGGTTTAAGACCAATATTCTGGCCAATGATAAAGTACAATGCGTTTCCAAATCGCGGTGCAAAGGAAAAATTGGAAAAGCTTCCATTAGTGTCGATTTCCCAAATTTTATTGAATTATTACACGCACCTGCTAAAGATTTTGAACCACTGAACCTAAGCCAATGACTAGGCAACCCTGATCTTGAAAATTTAGCTCAAATTTTATTTCCTGTCAAAACAAGGAAAGAGTCAAATTACATCGGTATCGATAGGCTTAATTTTCACAAAAAAGATCAATTTCATAGTCCAACTACTTTTTATCCAACAACCTCGGTTGAACAGGACAAAAATTCTAAAAAACTTTCAAAAACTTCCCCTTATAATGAGAATTCTAATAATTTTTATAAAAATGTCTACTTTTCTACTAAACTTTCAAAAAACATAGAGACCATTTCTAACAAAAAATGTAATATTTTTTCGCCTAATGTTCCGCTTTCCGACATAACTAACTCTGGTGAAATTAAAATTAAAAATTTAGAATTAAATTCTAGAATTAAAATTGACTCCGACAAAGTTCAATTTTTCGCAACATCATCTCCAGTTTCAAACAATTCTCGCCTACCCGCCGTGCCTCCTGCTAATTATGCCACTAAAACAATCTACAAAAATTTCAAAGGTTTCCAAAATAACCTTATTTCACCCACCACCCCCCCCTTAACTATTCGTGATTATCGCAAAATAGAATCACCTAATTTTCTTAGTAATATTTTTGCCCCTGAAAAAAGCAATAGTACATCTAACTATAAACAATCTGATCCTCACATTGTCAATGTGAATCCGACACCGAAAAATGAGATTAAATCTCAAATTTCCAAACCGATAAATGTAATTTTTAGCTCTGATCAATCTCCATGTACTACTGCTAACAATATCCTGAACTACGATGAAAGTCAACAAATTAATTCCACGGTTAGTTTGAAAAACTTGAAAATTAATACTGACAATTCTAAATTTTGTAATATGACACCAAATTCTGATTCGTTGTCTCAAACATCTAGATTAAATGATCTTAATCTTAATTTTAGTACTATAAAACAACGTTTTTCAACTGCAATTCCTACCGATACAAACCCGGAATCTCACCGTAATGAATCAACGGTTAGTTCTAATAATTCGCAAATAAACATTGACAATTTTTATTTCGAAACTTATGGTGACCTGGATCATCAGGAAATGTCAATTAATCTAAAAAATGCAATTAATAATTCAATTTCTAGTAATTCCACTGAATCTGACGTAGAAAACGACTTATTTCAAATAAAAAACCCTGAAAATGCTGATTGCAGCGATTTCATCCAATGGTTTACAGAACGTGGACATTCAAAAATTGCTATAGGGGACGGTTTATTATTTTTAAACGATATCAAACAAGATATTGATATTCTAAAACTTTGTTTCGAGTGCTACAATAATAAACTGGGACATAAGAGTATGTATTACCAACGTTCCATAGGTGTAAATATCCCATGTAGAGAAACAGCCTTTCAGCTAAATCGAGAAAGATATGCCTCGAAACTCTATGACTACATGCCTAAATATCCATACCCAACTCCCGATAATCCTGATGCTTTCATTTTTAACTCCCAGCCTTCCAACTGTAATAAATCCCTTGATGAAACTAAACCAAATCTTAACTTTATTAATATAAATTTACCCAGCATGAACGCATCTAAATTGGACAAATTAACCAAAATCTACCACGATGTCGGTATTTTTCTCTTAAATGAGATTCACCTAAATCCAGAGCATATTGATTTATTTTGTCCAGCAGGTTTCAAAATTTTTCACGGTAAAATTGACTGTAAAAAAGTTGCCTATAGTGCAATTATGGTTAAGGAAGAATTTTCAAAGTATATAAAGCAGATTGAGGTCGCAAATTTTTTCACAAAAATTCAATTTTGTCATGAAAAAACCAAAATTTTCTTCATCAGCTGTTACAGGCCATGTGATGGCTCTCTCAAATATAAATATGCTAAACTTCGTAAGGAAGACTTTTTCACAGAACTTATTAAAATTGCAAAAAATTCCGAGAAATATTCCACGATTATAGGTGGCGATTTTAATATTCAGTTTCACGGCCCAAAAGTAAATAAAAAATTACTGCAAAAATTAAATGACTGCCTGCCTGGTTTTAAAAACATGGTTAGCAAAACCACCTACGCAAGATTTAACCGCAAATCTAATAAACTGCAGGAAAGCTGCATTGATGCCGTGTTCGTTAAGAACATCGTTCTCGACGGTTTTCAGCACTTAAACTTAAAAAACGAAATAGCAACCGACGGACACTTAGGTCAAAAAGGCCTAATAAACACCGACACTAAATTTGCCCAAATCATTTTAAAAACTTTCTCTCGCAAACATGCTACCGATGAACAAATATATAACAATAGTACACAAGTTTGGAAAGTGTTCAAAAACACTCTTCGAAATGATGAGCTTAGCGAGGTTAATAAAATTAAACAAATCAACTGCCTATTTGAGAAACTGGTCGACCTAACAGAGCCAGAAAGTATCAAAGAGCGCAGAATTGGCTTTTTTAAGCCAGTACTCAGTGACAAAACAATGCACTGGAGAAATAGATCCAACTTCCTTTTTCAAGAAGTTAAAAAGTTCCCTGATAATACTTATGCTAAAAAAGCATACTTTGAAGCAAGAAAAATCTTTCATAGACTAAGCAATATTGACCAAAAGTCATTTTTATCAGAAAGTAACGCTACTATCACTCTTGACAATGAAGAGTTTTTTAAAATTAATCGTAAACTAAATGTGAACAAGTCCAATCTAAACTCTTGTCCACTTAAAGTTGAAGAAATTGCTGAGGGGTTTGCCAAATTACAGTGGGATAACCCTATAAGCATAGAAAATCGGGTTTTTGATACAAATCGTTGTCTACCAAATAAAAACAACATTCCCACATTTAAATTTAAACGAGTAAATTGGGACGGTGACTCAAAAGCTGACTCACTTCTCTGGGCCCTAAGGGGGTGTAAAAACAATAGTCGCGGTCGCTCCGGTCTATCCAAAAGATTTATTGCGAATTTAAATCCAAAATATAGAGAGCTTATGGTCGACATTGTTAATCACTCCCTCACACAAGGTATGTACCACGACTATTGGAAAGTGTCGAGGGTTACACCGATTCCAAAAAAGGGAAAGGATAAAAACAAAATTTCGGGGTGGAGACCTATCTCGGTGGGTGATATATTGGGGACATGCTGTGAAAAAATAGCAGCATGTCAATTTCAAAATTACTTAGAGAAACATGGCCTAATTTTTGATGCACAACATGGATTCCGATGTCATCACTCTTGCAGTACAGCAATTGTTGAAGTGACAAATAAACTAAGACTAAACCTAAATTTTAAACTCGCCATTATATTAATGGTCGATTGTCGAAATGCATTTGGATCGCCGAGTCATGCGGGCATTCTCGAGTCTATATTTAACTTCACTGATCCGACCTCTTTTAACTGGTTTAAGACTTTCTTTAGTGATCGCTCCTTTTATGTTCAAAAAGAGGATCAAAGAAGCTCGATAGTGAAGTTACCAAATCGAGGAGTCCCGCAGGGCTCGGGATCGGGTCCAATATGTTTCTCACGTGTCTTTAACAATGTTCTAGAAAAAGTCCAAAATAAATTTAAACAACTTAAACTTATCGGTTACGCTGATGATTTAGGGCTCATCCTGTGTGGCGACAACGAGGACGAATTAATTCAAAAAACTGAAGAAATATTCGACGATATGGTGTCAGTTCTTCACGAAACCGAAATCCCTATTGCTCCAGAAAAAAGTTTGGGCTTCAAAATAGGTAATTGGTCAAATGACAAAAAAATATTTTTAAACGGACAGGAACTCAATTGCTCTGATGAACTACTATATTTAGGCATGAGATTAGGAAAAAATGATAAAACGATCATCGACATTGAGCCACAACTTAAACACATTGAAAAAAGACTAATTGCAGTCAGCAATAAAATTATGAGTGTAAAAAGTTATGGCACAATTGAACAAATTAGTAGACTCTATAATAGCTTTGCAATAGGATTTTTTAGTCATGGTCTTGACTGTCAAGGTTTTTTAGATCAGAAATGGTACTCAAAGTTACAAAACATTTTTATAGGGTTTTTAAAAGTTTTAAATAAAAAAACATTTTCACTAACTGGCAAACATTTTTCCCACGAGGAACTTCTACGGCCTTTTTCACTACGTAATCTTTTTAATACACACGCTTATTTAGCGATAAATAGGATGAACTCTGTACTGACCACAGAAAAACCAGTACATCTCGACAAGATTCTGAAACCGTGTCTATTTTATTCCATTAATGACGTAGAATTTCAATTACCTAGCGATAATCTCCCTATACCATTTTCTGTTAGAAATAAATGGTATAGGAGTATTATGAACGGAACCTTCTCTGCGAAACTTAAAATCCCCTCTGAGGTTCTCAATCTAGCCAAAAATAAAAAAGACAAAATAAGGATTAAGAGTGCTTGGCCCTACTGCTTCTTTGATGAGTTTAATGCACTTCCTGATGTGCTCAAAGCACGTTTTGGCTCCTCGTATTTTAAAAGCGAAATAAAAAGTTTCTATAATAATCTCTGTCAGCATCCGCATAAAAGCAAAAAATATAAATGCAAACGTTGCTCTGATCCGTCAGAAGAGATTGAAAAATTTCTTGATGAACGTCGTACGGTACATAAATACTTAACAACTGAACTCACAAATGACTTTTTCGTGCATAAAAGTTTCAGAGATTACCAAAAATATCAGTTTGAAATGTTTCATCATCAATCAACATGGTTTAAAAAATATAGAAATATTAACTTAAACACTGATGAAATTTTATCACATTTTGGAAATGATATCCTCGACCACTACCCCCTTAACAACTTTGGCCAAATCATATTATAAAAACGACCCCTTCTCACCCCCTAGTTGCAAAATCCAAAAATTTTTTTCACAACAATTTTTTTCACAAATTAAAGTTCTTATCAAAACTGTGGGTTGAATTTACATATATTTTTCAAGTGAGTGTCAACATGGTAATACTCTACAACATGACATTGATTAAAAATATTCTCCATATATGGCGATTTACATTAAAGATTTATTAAAAATTTATTTCAAATATAATCTAAAAACAATAATGTATCCTGACCAAAAAAGTATTATTTTTCTTGTCACCATTTTTTGTCACAGACCAAATTAATTTATTTAAATTCTACAACTGTTTATAATCATTAATTTAATCACTATGGCAAAAAACGCCTGTCTGCTCAAACGCCTATATTTTCTCTTTTTATCTTCGAAAAAACAATTTTCTACACGAAAAATTGAAATCGTTACTTTCCGTTCTTACTGAAAAAAAAGTTACTTATAATAACTTATCATTTTTCAATCTAACTTTACTGAAATTCTCAGTAAATCTTGAGTTCAAATATTACGAGTCCTCTGGATATTGAAATATTTCGGTACCTAAAATACTTTTATAGTATTCTGACAACCGATTGTTTCTATAATTATCTCAGTTTTATCATTGCTTATTATCACAGTTTTTAAGATTGTTTCGTATTTAAAAACACAAACATTGCTGAATTCTTTTTATTCAATCTAATCTAAAAATTCTGGTCAAAAATTATAGCCTTAAGCTCCACTGAATCCCTAACGCGCAATTGTTTCAATTTAAAAAACTTGTAAAAAATAAGGTTCCCTTTTTGTAAAAAACAAAAACGACAGTTATCTAATTATAAATTAGCTAACACATATGTTAGAAATGGCTCAGTTCTTACTTCACTTAAAAACAAAATTTAACAACAATACTGACAAGCCGAATTTTCGAGAATACATAATGCAAAAGCTTCTTTTTAAGTCAACATCATAACATTTATAGTTAAAAAACCATAAATCCACAGAAATTTTCTTTATTATTTTGTGTGCGTAGGTTTTTAATTTTGGCATAAAATATTAAAAAAGTGAGGTACCCATCTATACATTATAGATAATTTTTTCTATGAGCATAAAACTTCTACTTACGAATTTAGGCTCATAAATACTCGCTAAATTATCCGACAAACTACGAGTATTGTTATTAAAGGAATGTCTGTTTAAGTCGGGCTACTATATTTTTAACTTTTTAAACATGGAAACCAACTTGAAACCACTTTTTTAGTTAAACCCTATAATAAATATAAAATTCTAATTGCGATGTTAATTAACTATTAACCGTAAATGACTCTGCAACTGTACTCCAGGGTCTGGTGAATTTCAATCAGCGTGTAGATCTCCGATCATAATAAAAACTCATCCTATAGACTCGTTAAATCTATATCGATGAACGCTGATTGGTTGGTTTGAGCGCTTCTTTTTAAAGATACCTGACCTTGGCTTCACATATGCAGAGCTTGATCAACCCAGAAATTATCACAAATAATGTAATAATATGAAGCTAACTTACCATTATAAAATATTGTTACCATTAAGTTACATTGGACAAACGCCTCCTGAAGAAAATCAAGGAAGAATTATTTCTCTCCTTTGAGGATTGTCCAATCATTCAATTTCACTTCATCAGCTCCAGAAAAACAATTTCCTACTCTACATCGCAATTCGAAAAATTAACTGATGAAAAATACGTCAATGAAATTCCGATTTACAAACTAATTGACCCTGAGGATATTCGAAAATTTATTGATTCAAGAGGTATATGTTGTGTCAATAATAGATCCAACAAGAGGGTTCTAAACGTTAGTATGATAAACTTCGATCATTTTTGGTGTAATTCCGAAAATTGGCCTCGCAACTCACCCAAAAAACTACTGGTAGCAATCTCGTGTCAAAAGTGTCGTTCTAGCCAAATTATAAATGAACTTGAAAAACATTCTGATGCAGAAAAAGCAGAAATGGGCTTATTTCGCGAAATCCGTATTATTATATTACAGTATATGAGTAATCAACTCAGGGGTAGTGACCTCAATTTTAGTGAAAATTTCAATGAATTGAAGATTCATAAGATGCTTCTGAGTTGCTCAACTTTCAACTTTCACAGAAGAAATAAAAATTTTCAAAAAATTAACTTTGCAAGCCTCAAAATAATTCTCGAAGAATTAAAATCTGAGATTCGCTTTGAAAATGGAATTCTACCTCAACTTTTAATTGAAGATTCTTCCCTCCAGAGCTACATTTTCAACGCCGCTACCCATGAGATGCTGCTCCTACAATGCCGCCTATCACCGATTTTCAACATTAACAATTTCAACACGGACAATGATGCTGGTTGGGACCTACTTGACGACATTATGAAAGTTTACAAAACCAATGATGAAAAAATCATTATTGAGGATATTTTCGGACGTTTCACCAAATCGTTTGAAAAGCATCGATCTAATGAATTAAACACGAAAAATTCATCTGTAGCCCATAGTCTTGGCAATAATATTGTAAATTCCAGTAAAAAATTAGATTTTAATTCAATTAACAATGACAGGGATTTCAACGCCCTACCTTTTGTCAGAAATGATGCATTACGTAATTTCAAAGAATTTTGCTACTTCATGGAGCCTAATGACCTTAAATTAAACCCAATTGATCTCAACACTTCTGACGCTGGCTTACAATGTATGAAAAATGAGCAAAAAATTAAAGACATAAAGACCAAATTTGAATTGCTGGGTGATGAGATAAGATTAAAGAGTGAACGCATAAGCGAGTTTTTGAAATACTGTGATGAGAGCAAAAATTTACCTACTACTGATAATGACAACCTACGTTCAAATATCCAGGCCTGCCAATCAAGATTAAATGACCTTATTTTACTCGAGCACAAAATGAAAATTATGAAATATGACACCATTAAAGAAATTGAAACCTTTAGAAACAAAATCCTATCACATGATATTGAAAAAGTCAATGAATTACTTTTCGCGGTCGGCACCACTCTAATCGATAAAACCTCTGAACTTGAAATGATAGTGGAGGGCGCAGGCTCTCTTAACAAATCTATCACTGATGAAGATTTTGAGCCAGTCAATAACATGTTAACTGATTATGGGATTAATATTGGAAAATATTTTAAAAAACTTGTTGAGGGGGCCGTTTTTGAGTTCGATACTTCTATGACCACAATTCTGAAAAAATTACAAAGACACTCAAAAATCATTTCTCAGATGAACAACGCTGATGAATCTGGCAGTTGCGATGAGATTGCCAAAAAACACCTGATCATGATAGGTTGCACTGTTGACCTTGATTGTCTTAATACTGACAAATTAAATTGGAATATTTCTAATCGAAATATCGAAATGCAAACCAATTATGCAAATAAGGCAAAATCAATTATTAATGATATTAACGTATCCGATTTGGACAACGGTTTCATCAATTCATCGCTTAATGATTTACCATCCCTCAGTGATATCCCAGAAATAATCTCCGGCAACTCATCCTTAGATGACTCATTTATTATTACTAAAAGAGGGCCTGAATGGAAAAAATTCAAACCAGTCTGTAAAATGCAATCGAAAAACAAACAGCCTCAAATTCAAAATATGGG
>SCLH01000390.1:784583-802758 GCA_004367855.1 Oikopleura vanhoeffeni | reverse complement strand
ATTACATTCTTAGATAACTCAGACTGAGCTCAAATATCTTGTGAATAATAAAATACAAAAATTGGTCCAAATCCGACCATTGCTTCCAATTTTTTTAAGAAAAACTAATAAATAAAAAATTTCAGAAATCTCAGAAAAAAAAGATAAAATAAATTGGTCCGATAGACCAATTTTTTTATGTTATTATTAACAAGATATTTGTGCTCAGTTTGAGCTATCCAAGAATCTAATCGGATGAGTTGTTGTCAAAAGCCGAATTATTTAAAAATTTTGGCCAAAAATCTAGCAAATAAAATTTTTCCTTATTTGCCGGTGAAAAACCGGTGATTTCAAAAATTGATTACCGGCCAACCGGTTGAAGGAGAAAAAAAAAGTTTTGGGTACCACAAATTAACTTGGCTACACATAGCAGAAAACCGTTCCTTGATAAAAGAGAAAAATGACTGAGTAGGGTGGGCCCAGTTAAAGAAAAGGCTACCTAAACAAATGTAATTAGACACATTTTCAACAATTACCATAAAATTTCTCGAAAAACTAAAATAAGTTTTTTAAGTTTGAAAATACGAAAAAAGTATAATTTGACACCTTCACATAATTTTTTCGAAAAACTACAGTAGAGTGCATCTATAAGGACGATCCGATTTCGTTCAGTGCCTTTTTATAGGGTGACCGGCAAACTTTCGGGAAAAACGTCCGTCCGGCTAACTATTTGAAAAAGTGTCCGTCCTTATAGAAGCACTCTACTGTAATAATATAACGGTTATTTTACCTTTGATAGAGATGAAATTGGCCTGGCACTCATTAGCAATAGCTTTAGCCAAAAGAGTTTTACCACAACCAGGTGGTCCATAAAATAGGACACCCTTCGATGGAGTCATTCCAAATTTCAAGAATTTTTCTGGATGTTCTACTGGATATTGAACCAATTCTTGGAGCTCTCTTTTGACGGATTCGAGACCTCCGATATCGTTCCAGCTCACGTTTGGTACTTCGACTACAGTTTCGCGGAGGGCAGATGGGTTAGAGACACCGAGGGCGAATCTAAAAGTCAAAATTAAATAGTGCATCAACTTAAAATTATCGAACCAATGGTGCTTTATTAGCTTTAAAGCTAATTAATTATTTTGGTGTCAACCCCTACTTGCGCCACTGTGTTTTGAAGCACTGCGACCAAATTTTGAAAAATGAGCGATAATGTGGATTTTTTTAGGAACGCCTGCATGATTACGAACCTTGCAAAAAAATATACGGTAGAATTTTTTTTTGGCTTCTTAGGTTGATCAAGTGACCGGAAATCAGTCATCGAAATTGCTCAAAATTACCGAAAAACGTTTTTTTGCGAATTACCGGCGAACTGGAAAAAACCGAAAAATTGTCACCTTTACAAATTCGGTCAAGATTCAGATGCAAAAAAAAATTTGTCGCTATCTAGTCTGGTTCTCTCAGAACAGATACCTCTTAAGTTGTTCACCCTTAAAAAACGACCCTACAATTTTGGGGTCATTTCGATAAAATTTTAAAAGTCCTGAATTTTGGGGTCATTTTTCGATAAAATTTTAAAAGTCCTGAATTTGGGGTCATTTTTCGATAAAATTTTAAAAGTCCTGAATTTGTGCTGTTATTTTTAATGTTTTCACCTGAAATCTTCATTAGTGACGGCTAGAGAGTCCATAACTTCGGCGTCAATGGTGTCTTCTTCTAAATCGATGAGATCCATTTTGCCTCGAATCTGTTGAAGAGCAGCCTCGGAACAAAGTGCGGCCAAATCGGCACCAACGTGACCGTGAGTTTCAGCGGCAACTTGTTCAAGTTCAACGTCGTCTGCGAGTTTCATGTTCTATAATTTAAAATTTTGAAAATAAGTTTTTTTTGCTGAAATATAACAAAAAATCTCGGATGAGTTTGCAAGCAATATTTTTTTCGAAAATAAAATAAAATTGAAAATGGAAATTAAAAAAATGAACCTTAAATAAAAGGGGAGGCCGTACAACGGCCTAATATTTACAACGGCCTCCTGAAACTTTACAACGGCCGAAAAAATCAGGGTCGTTAAAATCAGAGCCGTTGTACAATAGGGGCCGTTGTAAATCAGAACCGTTGTACATCCGGGCCGTTGTACAACAATGGCCGATGTACAATATTTTGAGCCGTTGTAAATATAAGGCCGCTGTACAATATCGGTCGTCGCGACGCGTCGTAACGTTTTGGCCGTTGTACGGCCTACTCAAATAAAAGCCTTTTACGAAAAAAATTTTATTTGAATTTTAACCCGTTTTATTTTTGAAAAATTCAATTGTTTCTGTTCAAACAAAATTTGTTTCAATTTTGGTCAACAAAATCCATTGAAGTTGATTTTTTTGGAAAACTCAATTTAAAATTTTCCTCAAAATATTTCATGATTGAAAATCCGTTTTTATAAATTTCATTTCTGAAAATCGGTTTTGTGAATTTAACTTTTCTAAATTTTAGAAAAAACCAGGCTTGAAATTTTATTTTTTATAAAATTCAATTTTTAAATTATTTTTTCAAAAAAAATCAACTTCTAAAATTGTTTTTCTTTAAATAGTATTTAAATGCATGAATGAAAAATCCATTGTGAGCATTAGTTTTAAACTAATTAATGGGTGTTTTACCTTTGTGTGAATTCTCATAATTTCTAGACGTCCGATGGTGTCTGGAATTCCGATATCAACTTCCCGATCGAAACGACCGAATCGTCGAAGAGCTGGATCGATGGAGTTAGGACGATTAGTGGCACCCATAACAATAACATGAGCTCGCTGCTTCATACCGTCCATTAAAGTTAATAGCTGAATAAAAAAGTTAGAAATTTAGAAGTTTAAAATCGCATAAAAATGCATTTGCAAATTCTTTAGAATTTAAATTTTTCTTTCAAATTTGGAAATTTTGTACACAAAAGGTTTGTAGGAATTTTTTTTCCAACAATTTATAAAAAAAAATCCATCTAGATATACCGCGGCCACAACATTCAGTTTATGTTAAAATAAAAAAAAAATATTTGAAATATGATACCAAAACTAAACTATAGTTTTAAATTTAAAAAATAGGCTTTGAAATATGACTCCAAAATTAATTTTCAAATCTTTATTTTTTTTATTTTGGGGTGATATTTCAAAACTTATGGTTTATTTAATATAGATGAGATCGTGAAAAACGACAACAAAAAGTTATTTAAATAGACGTTAAAACGATAGTTTAAAATTTGGGTTATTTTTCAAAATCAAAAAATTTCTTCAAGGTATATTTTTTTTAAGGAACACCGTGTAGAAAACTAAGTTTGTGGGATTGGAATTTTTTTTAAGTCAACCGGTTCACCGGTAATGGATGTTTTAAACCTAAAGTGCAGGGGTTCGAATCTCATTAAGCCCCCTTTTTGTAAATTTTGCGCTATGATGCAGAATGTTCCTTCGAAAAAAGATACCTTATCAAGAATAAATTTTGTTCTCATTTTTCAAAAAACATTTTTGTATCGATAGTTGGATTAATTATTTAATATCTAAAAATTAAATTCTAAGGTTATTTGTCTGATTATACGAAAATTGACTCGAAAAAGTACCTGAGATACGATTCGTCTTTCAACTTCTCCATTTGTTTTGTCTCGTTTTGGTGCGATTGAATCGATTTCATCAATAAATATAATAGCTGGTGCATTCTTTTCGGCTTCTTCGAACGCTTTTCGTAAATTTGATTCTGACTCTCCGGCCATTTTAGACATAATCTCGGGTCCATTAATAAGGAAGAAGAAAGCGCCAGTTTCATTAGCTACAGCACGAGCGATAAGGGTTTTACCTAAAAACATTTTTTAATGAGAAAATTAATTTTCTTAAATTTACCAAAAAGAATCATTTTTCTAAATTTGCCAGAAGGAGTTAATTCTAGATTTGCCACAAAGAGATATTTTTCAACATTGTTTGAAAATAATCATTTTTTAAAATTTAGCAAAAGAATATTTTTTCAAAATTAGGCAAAAAATCATTATTCAAATTGAGCTAAAAATCAGTTATCAAAATTGGCCAAAAAGAATCGTTTTCGAAATTTGCCAGAAAGAGTTAATTCCAAATTTTCCAAGAATGTTCCCAATAATAATGTTCTTAAATTGAGTAAACGAGTCATTTTTCAATCTTTGCAAAACCAGGCAAAATTATTAATGTTCAAAATTTGCCCTAACGATGACTAAATGTGTTTACCGCAGCACGCTTTTGAATCCACGCCTGTGATTGGCTTGCCATAGTTAAGCGATGGGTGTGGAGGCGCGCAAAAGTGGAGAGTCTCGACATTTACACGTACGTTACATGTACGTTTAGGCCACGATATATCATTTTTGAAAATTGTACAAGATTTTTTTAATATCGGTCCAAAAATAATTTTTGTGTTTGACGAAAAAAATTATTTGTCAAATTTAGCCAGAATGAGTCATTTTTCAATAGTGGCCCAAGAATAATTGTTTTAAAATTGGCTCAAAAGAGTTATTTTTCAATACTGAGCCTTGAAAATTTTCCAAAATTGGCTAAAAAAGTCATTTTTCAAAATTGGCCAAGATAATCATTTTCCATATTAGCCAAAAAATAATCGTTTAATATTAAGGTTATTTGTTTACCTGTTCCTGGTGGTCCAAAAAGAAGGATTCCCCGTGGTGGTTTAATACCAATAGCTTTGAAAAGTCCTGGATGTCTAAGAGGTAGTTCAACCATTTCTCGAATTTGTGCCATTTGTTTCCGGCAACCTCCAATGTCATCATAACCGACCTCTGAAAGGGCATCTTCGACATCTTCACGTCGGATAGGGTCACCCTCGTGGTGAATTACTGTATCGGGAGAAACAATACAATATGGAGCTGGGTCGCAATCGACAATCTGAAAGTTTCGTTTTAATACTGTAAAGTCGTCGATCTCTGACTGGCACAAGTTTTTGGGGGTGTTTTTGAACTTCTTCTTTTATTTATGAAATCCCAAAAAAAAAATTTTTAATCTTATTTACTTCGGAATTATTATGGTTGTTGAAATACCGAAAAAAGTACATGTTTAAAGCGTGCTTAATTTTACATTTTAGGATTCTGGATATGGCACTTTTGATCTTGAGAAATATTCAGAGAGTAACTGATAAACTTGATGAAAAACATATTAAATGTTTGAATTTTTTTAATCTTTCAAATGTGGGTCGCCCGTGTTTTTATTTGCACCATATAATTAGGCAACGCACCGTGCAAAATTTATAATTTAAATGAAGCCATTCACCTAAAAATGCGAAGAAAAATGTAGGACAAAATTACAGCGCAAAAAATTGAAAAAAAAATTTATTTGCATCATGAAACCAATTTTTATCATTGATATTATCTCAAAAATTGCTTCTGCCGCAAATTTATTAGACGATTTGAAATAAGGAATATCTAAACTAAAAAATTGGTATCGATGTTTTAAAGCTATCTTGTAGAGAATTTACAAGGGGTGCAAGAAAGAGTTCTAGCGACCCCGTATGGAGAGCTAGAGCGCTATTTTTTTGGCAAGTGAAAATTAAGCGTTTTTAAGGAAACCATTTTTAAGGATTGAGGTCGGCGAATATGTGGTCGACCTTTAATAAGCGGTCAAGGTCAATTTAAAGTTCATCGTAGAGACTTGAAAGTACCCTCAAAAGAACCGGAAGGGTCGACGTCCTGCTGAACGTATTAGCAACTATAACCCATAGTCTATGGGTCAATTACGCACTGAAAGATCACTAGAGAGCAAAAACTGGCTTCAGCACCCTCTCTGAAATCTTAAAAATGGGATCAGTTTTTGGGCTCTAGCGACCTTTCAGTACGTGATTGACCCATAGTTGTTAATACGTTCATAAGAAAGTCGACCCTTCCGGTTCTTTTGATGGTACAAGTCTCTACGATGAAATTGACCTTGAACTTTGACCGCTTATTAAAGGTCGACGATGTCGCCGACCCTAATCCTTAAAAATGGTTTCCTAAAAAACGCTTAATTTTCACTTGCCAAAAAAAGATAGCGCTCTAGCTCGACATACGGGTCGCTAGAACTCTTTCTTGCCCCCTTGTTAATCTCATAAAATTTGACTTAAAATCAATTTTTTTTGAAAATTCAATAACGAAAAAAATCTACGTATTAAATGACCAGAAAAACTCTACAAGATAGCTTAAAAACATCTACCCATTTTTGAGTTTTGAAATTCCTTATTTCAAATCGTCTTATCAAAATAATTCGAAACATTGAAATTTGAAAATTATATGACAAATAACGCTGTTTTAACCAAAATGGTATGGGCGTGATTTTTTCTTAATGCAAGAAATTTGTGGAAGTAACAATTTTTCAGGTAAGGTCAAAGGTTAAAAACAACATTCACGATATATTGTTAGGTGTGAATAACAAAACGACGATGCACATTACAAAACATATTCAATAAAAATTGTCATTTCTAAAAAGTTTTGAGAGAAAAATGGATCATTTTACACTTTTTCCTCCATCATATGAAGATTCGCAACAGAGGCCAAAATCGCCTGATTTATATAATGTAGGAAAAATAATGATGGGAAAATTGTGTTATTTTAAAAGTTATAAAAAAAGGACGGAGCAAGGACCATTTCAGTAAAAAATCGAAGAATTTTTCTCAAATGATCATAATAAGTAGCTGTCTTTTTAAAGCACCTTTACTGTTCATATTTATTTTTATTGAAGCTATCTATCACGGTGACGCACATTGGTTATTGATTTTCTCTCGCACGAAAGAAGAGGAGAAAAGTATTTTCTGTGAAACCTATTCATATCGCGTAGCTCAAGTATTAATAAGGAGCTTTCTTTCACGTAGACAAAACACCTTTATAAAAGGTCACTTTTTAAGAGAAAAATGGAAAATTCTACAGTTCTTTCTCCATCAAAGGAGACCTCGGAAGCGATTCCAAAATCGCCCGATTTAGATAATGTAAGAATAATAATCTTGCTAAAAGTCACCTTAATTTTTAAAAATTATAGAAAATGATTAAAAAAGAACACAATTAAAACAGCGGTGTCATATTTCAATAAAGTGGGTTACCACAAATCGGGCCAGTTTTTCAAACCCATAAAAAATTTTCGACCATTTAACACAAATTTTTTGTAAGGGTTAGCCCTTACCACAAATCGCCCCAGTTTTTAGGAAAGCGCTTGTGGGACGATTTGTGGTAACCCACTATACATTGAGCGTTTCCATTAATTTACAATTTTTCTGATCGATAAAATCTATTTAAGATATAAAAATTTCATAAAAAGTCAAGTATTTTTTAAAGGACGCTTATTAAAGTAGTGTCCTACGAAAAGTACTTTTTATATTTAAACTGCTTTGAAAGTATGTAAATTATACCTTAATTTAAATCAGAGATGTCGTCAATCAGAATAAGAATTTTCTTTGCCGACTTAGTAAAGAACTCTCACATTCAATAAAACTTTTTCACAGACACTACCCCCTTAACACAAAGTCAGATTTGAAAATATCTAAAAAGGAGTCATGTTTTTAAACCAAAATAATTCAAATTATAAAATATGTTTTTTTAAAATGCTTTTTATAACTCGTCTTTAAAAGAAGAATATCTAGAAACATGAAAAATATGATTTAAATGTGATAATAATATGCGAGTCACTTTATAGCACTTTATGACGATAGAATTGTATCAAGTCTGTAAAAGCAATAAATCAGTCACGACTTGATTAAAAACTCGAGCTAACAAATATCTAATCAGTAGCTCAGATCAATGAATAAAATACGGTATCGCATAATTCGGCAAAACTTTACCGAAGATGCTCCCCTGAGAGAAACGAGAGCCGATCGTTATTGTCAATATTTATAATGAGTAATAATTAATACCGTATAGAACAAATATTTAATTATTCTCATCTTAAATACCAAGAATAGTCAGCTGCTAAGAGATATTTAAAAAAATTATTTTTTGAGCTTTAGTGCTCAATTTGACTATTTTTGATAAATCAAACGATTCACCAACGAGATGTTTTGTTAATGTCATTTGAAGTCAAATATTGATACAAATTGAAAAAAAAACGCAGTTTGCATAATACTAAAACCATAGCGCTCAATTCAAATATCTAATTGAGAGGGAAATTTATCGATAGTTCTGTAAAAAAAATTGAGTGATTTTTCAGCAAAGAATTCAAGTGAAAAAATATACATGCAATTTTCATAATGCATATTTATTGAAATGTTTAGAACGAATCAAATATGGAATCTGGTACAGGACCAGAGCAAACTGCGATACTGAATTTAGGACCACCACCGAAAATGTCTGTCGCTGATAGAATATGTCAAATTATAGCCGTATTTTTTGGTAAGATATGAAAAATGCGAATTTGTAAAATATCGGGAGAAAAAGCAGTAATTTACTTGTGAAATCTGGAAAACGTCAAAATTTTGGTTAATTTTCAAAATATCAAGGTATTATTCTCTTATAATTTGATGTATTTTTTACGGCCCGTTTATTAACTGTAAAATAACGGGCCATAAAAATAAACACACACAATTATAAGAAAATTATACCATTGTAGTGGGATACATTGTAGTGAGTATATCGAAAATTAACCAAAATTGTTATGATTTCACATGCAAATATGTACTTGTCTCCTCAATATTTTACAAATCCGGCATTTTTATTGTAACAGCCAAAAATTTTGAATTTTCAGGCGTCATATTTGGAATCAGTTTTGGTCTGTTATTTGGATACTTGGGAAGTATGGTGATTTTACTAGTATTCCTTCCGATGTATGCATGCGGATTCAGAGTTGATCCGAAAGAAACTAGAATTTATAGAAAGACCAAGGAGACCGAATCAACCCCTGCTAACCCTGTACGTCAAGATGTTTAACCCTTCGGGATAAAATCGAAAAAAAATACAGTGACGCCACTTCAATCAAGTGCATATTTTGAAAATAACACCCGACTATAAATTCTGCAAAAAACTCTTTAAAATGAATGATTTATAGTTTTCCAAAGTATTTTCATCGAATGGTCCTTTTGATACTGCTTTTTTTGTAGTAAATTATGGTCTTTTAAAGGGGGTCGAGTATCAGATTTTAACGTTGCTTAACATTTTAAATAGCTCACAAACAAAAATATTTTAGATGATATACATCAAAATATAATTCATAAAACTTATTACTAATATGCTATTAGAGCGAGAAAACGTTGAAGATTAATCATAAAAAATCACATCTTTGAAAATGATAATAAATCGAAAAATAAGATGAAAATTATGTTGTTAAATAAAAAATTATACATGTAAACTTAGGTGAATCTTTACTTAAATTTCGCCTTTTTGAGCCAAAAAAAATGAAAGCATTATGGCTATCATAAAAGGAATGAGAATTGTTTATTCTAAAATAGTCTGATTTTACTTAAAAACCATATGTTATTTTAAAAACCTATCAATTTTTGCAGGTTCGCTCTCTATTTATGAGACTTTTCAGTAATTTGTCTCTATATTATTATGGTTTTTGATATGCATTCATAGATAAAAATCATGTAAAAGACTAGTCTGCATATGCAAAAAAACGTCCGCTTAGACGCACGAAAATTTTGAAAAAATGCGTAGGTTTTCGCCAAAAAAAACGCAAAAAGACACTAAAACGTCCGCTTAGACAACTTTGACAGTAGTATAAATAAATAACACATATTTTCCTATCCAATTTATTAATTAGGGAAATATTCTTCTAAATTCATATTGTTTTTATCAACGTTTCGATTTTTAGTCATTTTCGAAACAAATTATTTTTACAAGTTCTAATTAATTAATCATACAAAAAATATCTATAATATTAGCAGACCAAAAAATTCATTTATAACCACTGATATTTGAAGAAAAGTAGGCAATTTAAAAAAAAATATGTTTGTTTTTTGCTACAGACGTCTGAAAAGTTAAGAAAGGGGAAAAACTGGACACTCAACAACATATTTCTGTAAATTTCGTCTATTAACATAAGCATGTAATTTTAAAGCTTATATCAATCATTGACCAAAAGTGGCCTGAATTTCTAGTGCCGAATTACTTTTAATTTTCTGCTAAATTATCATGAAAACGATATTTAATGTATACGTAAAGTGTCGTCTTATTAAAAACCATTTATTAAATATCTGTATTATATTTTGTAAAAATTGTTCAAATAAAAAAAGCTCAAAACTGGCAGATTTTTGTAAGTCTAAAAATTGCAGAGAAATTTATTCGCAAGCATGCATTTTGAGAGATTATGAAATAGAATATTGGTATAATATAGAAAAATCTATTAAAAACGTCCAAACAAAGACAGAACCTGAAAATTTTCGGAGATTTTAGCTTTGACAACATATATACAGTTGTTGCCCAATTATATCTTTTACGGTACTGGGGCTTTTATGCCACTTTTTCAGCCAACATTTTTATTTAATTCGGCTTTTGAAATCGACTCATCCGATTAAGTTCTTAGATAGCTCAAACTGAGCGCAAATATTTAGAGAAAAATAAATGTAAAACAAATGGTCCGAATCAAACCATTGTTTTCAATTTTTTTTTATCAAAAACTGGTTATTAGACAATTTCAGTAATCTCAGAAAAAAATCGTCCGATTCGGATATTTTTATTTTATTATATCTAGTGTTTTTTGTGCTCAGTTTGAGCTATCTTAGAACTTAATCGGATGAGTCGTTTTTATAAGCCGAATTATATATAAATATTGACTAAAAAGTGACATAAAAGCCCAAGCAAGTGCCGTAATAGATATAACCCGTGATTAACCCCAAATGTTTATCAAAACTGAAAATTTGCTNTTACTGTGAGCATATTTTTTTTCATAATTCCTGTTCCCATGTTTCTTTGACATTTTAACGATTTTCGGATAAATTTTTTCCGAATTCATGTTTATTTAAAATTAACTTTATTTTTTTCAATAAAATAAAATTTATACATCCTAGAAGATTTGTAACGAAAAATTAACTTTAAAATCACCAAAAATTCTTACTCTGACCATATTTTAACGCAATTTTAAACTCTAGATATTGTCCAAATTGACCAATCAGAGCCCATTTTCCCAAAAGTACGCGTATAGTTAGAAAGTACGCGTATAGTTAGAATCACGCTTATAGTTAGGGTTTTTGGCGACAAACTTTCTAACTATACGCCGCACCCCCCTGTAATAAAGAAAAATCGATTAAAAACGTCGAAACAAAGACAGAACCTGAAAATTTTTGCTTTGACAACATATATACAGTTGTTGCCCAATTATATCTTTTACGGTACTGGGGCTTTTCAGCCAACATTTGTATTTAATTCGGCTTTTGAAATCGACTCATCTGATTAAGTTCTTAGATAGCTCAAACTTAGCGCAAATATTTAGAGAAAAATAAATGTAAAACAAATGGTCCGAATCAAACCATTGTTTTCAATTTTTTTTTATCAAAAACTGGTTATTAGACAATTTCAGTAATCTCAGAAAAAAATCGTCCGATTCGGATATTTTTATTTTATTATATCTAGTGTTTTTTGTGCTCAGTTTGAGCTATCTTAGAACTTAATCGGATGAGTCGTTTTTATAAGCCGAATTATATATAAATATTGACTAAAAAGTGACATAAAAGCCCAAGCAAGTGCCGTAATAGATATAACCCGTGATTAACCCCAAATGTTTATCAAAACTGAAAATTTGCTTGCGTTGAAAAAGTTTTTATAAATTTTGAATTTTACAAACAAGATATATTATCTAAAATGCCACTTTAGTAATTATCGAGACATAAAAAATGTAATCCAAACATTGTCAAATTTTGGTCCAGATGGCAAATTTCCTTTTATGATGGAAAAAATTTCACTTTTGACATTTTTAACAAGCCAAAAATTTGTGACCAGAAAATTAAACTTGGATCTCGGATTTTTTACATCCTAAAAACATGGGTAAATAGTAATTCGTCGAAAAACCGAAAATCTCGATTTTCAAATATAAGACCAACTTTTTCGAAAAAATCGCATTCCCCATCTTTTTCAGGCCCACCCCATGGGGTAGCAAAACTCGAATATCTTCCGAACTAAAAAAACTGCCCATTCTCTTTTTTTCATTGTCCGTTCGCCGAAAAAATTTTGAGTGAAAGTTGTTTATATTTGAAAAATTGAAATTTTCGACGAATTTACACTAAAAATGGCATCCCGAATTTTTTTTTAAACATACCTTGAATTCGATTGTTCTCATTGCTCCTTTGCATAGGAAGATGTCACCTTTCATGACTGGTCGATATGCTTCGGTGAAATATGGTTTTAAGAATACTTGGAACAAATCACCAGTTACACCTTCGATAGAATCATCAATTGGAAGAACGTGAATTCTTAAAAACATTATTTTATTACAAAAAACAAAATGCTCAGGTCCGATATTTTCCGGTTTTTTCGATAAGGTCGCTTTTTTTTTAGGTACGACTACTTAAGGGGTATCTGTTCTGAGAGAACCAGACTAGATAGCGACAAACGGTTTTATGCATCTGAATCTTAATCGAATTTGGAACGCAGGATTTTTTTCTTTTTCTCCGATGATTACCGGTTCACCGGTAATTCGCAAAAAAAAACGTTTTTTCGGTCATTTTGAGCAATTTCGATGACTGATTTCCGGTCACGTGATCAACCTAGGAAGCCAAAAAAATTTTCTACCTCATATTTTTTTCCAAGGTTTCACGTGCAGAAAACTATTTGTCGCTATCTTGTCTGGATCTCCCAGTCGAAATCATGGTGGTCGTACCTAAAAAAACGACCTAACCGAAAGCGATAAACGGGTCTGTAGAGACACGTAGCTTGAGAAGTTATATTATGGCCCAAAAAGGTGGGGGGGGGGTAGCATACAACAGCCGAAAAAACAAGGGACAACGGCCACAAAAACAGGACATCTGCCGATTCCGGACAACGGCCGAAAAAAACACGGACATCGGTCCTGATGGACACCGGCCATGAGGGACAACGGTCTCTGCCGTTGTACATAAGAGCCTTTGTCCTTCAGTTTTACTATATGCTATAGCTNTCGATAGAATCATCAATTGGAAGAACGTGAATTCTTAAAAACATTATTTTATTACAAAAAAACAAAATGCTCAGGTCCGATATTTTCCGGTTTTTTCGATAAGGTCGCTTTTTTTTAGGAACGACTACTTAAGGGGTATATGTTCTGAGAGAACCAGACTAGATAGCGACAAACGGTTTTATGCATCTGAATCTTAATTGAATTTGGAACGCTGGAATTTTTTCTTTTTCTCCGATGATTACCGGTTCACCGGTAATTCGCAAAAAAAAACGTTTTTTCGGTCATTTTGAGCAATTTCGATGACTGATTTCCGGTCACGTGATCAACCTAGGAAGCCAAAAAAATTTTCTACCGCATATTTTTTTCCAAGGTTTCACGTGCAGAAAACTATTTGTCGCTATCTAGTCTAGATCTCCCCATCGTCTAAATCATGGTGGTCGTACCTAAAAAAACGACCTAACCGAAAGCGATAAACGGGACTGTAGAGACACGTAGCTTGAGAAGTTATATTATGGCCCAAAAAGGTGGGGGGGTAGCATACAACAGCCGAAAAAACAAGGGACAACGGCCACAAAAACAGGACATCTGCCGATTCCGGACAACGGCCGAAAAAAACACGGACATCGGTCCTGATGGACACCGGCCATGAAGGACAACGGTCCCTGCCGTTGTACATAAGAGCCTTTGTCCTTCAGTTTTACTATATGCTATAGCTTTAAATTTGAAGGCCGTTGTCCCTTGCTTTTGGGCCGTTGTCCATCAGGGCCGATATCCCTCGTTTTTTCGGTCATTGTCTTATTCTTGAGGGCATTCTATGAGTCATAGAGCCGTTGTCCGGCAAGGGTCCGTTGTATGCTACCCCTCCCAAAAAGATCGTATGCACCAGAACGCACTGAAATAAAATACCCCTCAAAAAAAAATCGAGCATCAGGTAACTTTTTTAATAGTTAGCCATTTTTCGTATCCCATAAGATATGGCCCATAGCTAGCATTTCCACCATTCGATTTTGGGCCAAAATCGACTAAACAGGGTTGTGTTTTGATATATAGATGTATATGTGAATTTTTAGTGCGCGTTCGATAAAATTTGAATTTTTTCGAAAAATTGTCTTTTTTCATCGAAAATTTTATTTTTATGCTAAAAAACAGGTTTTTTGGCTATAAAACCCCTTCCCTAACCTTCCCCAAGTCTGATTTTTTTTTCATGGAAAGATCATTNGTTCGAATCTCGGTGGGCTCAATTATTTTTCTTCAAATCAGCCGGAAAGCTTAATTTTTACGTTTGTTCGTTCTTATATCACGATTATCTACACATTTTTATATAGTTAATTTTAACATAGTTAACTGCTAGAACTATAATTTTGATGAATTCCCAGAAGAAAAAAACGAGATTCGATTTTTTTTCTCAAAATTTATACCGAAAATGCTTATATAATAGATCTCCGGTTACCGGTGAACCCGTTGTCCGATAAAAAAGGAAAAATTTCTCCATTGAGCTTTTTTAGTTGGCAGTTGAATGCAAAAAACCGTTTCTCGATATCACATATGGTTTTCCCGTAATCGTCATGACTAGGGTGGGTTAACCTAAAAAAATTACCCAAGAAAATTTAAAATGTCAATTTTATTTTTGATTTATGATCTTGACTGGTGATCAGCGAAAACACCGGTAATTTGGAAACATCAGAATAAAACAAATCTCCGTTTCAAGCAATTTAAAATAAATAAAATTTGGATTTTTTTGTTTAAATTGCTTGGAACTTTTGCATAATTTATTTTGTCTTGTTATCGGTATTTTCGATGATTACCGGATACCCGATGTAAGGCAGAAATTGAACAAATTTGAAAAAATTGGCTACCAGAGGGGTGGTTTTATCAGAAAAGGCACCTCAGACATTCCAAAATATAAAACGTGTATTTTGTCCATATAATAGGTGTCCTTATAGACAAAAACAATATTTTTAATTTAGCGTACCGTTTTCCGTATTTGACATCTGGACATGGGTGAAGAATGACGACGTCGCTGAGTCGAACTCGGAGATTAGATCGGACAACTCTTGGAATGCGGATTTTTTCATCACTTACAGTATCGTCAGAAAGAACAATACATACAGTTTCTAAAGAAAAATTGTTAAAAGCAGTAAAGTATGGTTAAAAAAAATAATACTCCGATAACCGATTTTTATTTTCAAAAAGGAAGAAAGGATTTCGAAAAATGGCGACCTTCTTCTGGCCGATTTTTGTTCCAAATTTTCGGACGATTTTCATTTTGATTCAGAAAAGCGTATATCATATACGCTTTTCTGAATCAAAATGAAAATCGTCCGAAAATTTGGAACAAAATTCGGCCAGAAGAAGGTCGCTATTTTTCGAAATCCTTTCTTCCTTTTTGAAAATAAAAATCGGTTATCGGAGTATTATTTATTACCGGAAAACTAGCTAATATGTTCCAGAAGCACGCGTAATCGATACACGGTATATCGATTACGCGTGCTTTTGGAACATATTAGCTAGTTTTTCAGGTAAAATTTTAATATAATTCGGCTTTAGAAAACAACTCGTCCGAAGATTAAGTTCTTAGTTCCGGAATTGGACCATTTTTTGATTTTTTTTCTGAATTTACTGAAATTGTTTGATTATCTGTTTTTGTTAAAAAATTGGAAACAATGGTCTGATTCGGATAATTGTTTTTAATCTATTTTTCTCTGAATAGTTGTGCTCGGTTTGAGCTATCTAAGCACTTAATCGTATGAGTCGTTTTCAAAAGCCGAATTGTATAAAAATTATGGCTAAAAAACTAGCTAATATGTTACAGGAGCACGCGTCATCGATATAGGCTGCGCAGAAGCCAAAAATTTGTGTTATAAAACAAGAAAATCAACAAGTTTTTTTCGGCGTTTTGACCTGTGGTTCGATTTTTTAAAGAGATATTTTGACTTGGTGAGAATGAAAATGTTCTTGAAATTTTTGTTCATAAGATAACTTCGAGAGCTTTAAATCTGGCTTCAAATCTAGTTAAGTTTCGACAAATCACTTTAAGTCTCGACGATACTTGACGGAAACCCAGGCAGTAGGTGGCACTGCAAAGCTGTTTTTCGAACTTCTACTGGTAATTTTCGACGGTGGTTTTTTCAAAACTGGTATTTTCCGGTAAATGCCTTATAAAAATTCGCAAACGATAAAAAACCCCTGAGTTCACACAAATTTCTAAAAGATCATATGTGGGGGCCGTTGTACAATAGGGGGCCGTTGTACATCAGGGCCGTGGTACAAAAGGGCCGTTGTACATCAGGGGGCGTTGTAAAATAAGGGCCGTTGTACATTGGGGCCGTTGTAAATTGTATGCCGTTGTACAACCTTGGCCGTCGTAACGTTTTGGCCGTTGAATTTTTTTTGTCAAAATGACCAAAAATGTTTTGACATTCTATTTTTGAAATATTACCTTTTCGTTTTTTTCCTTTAATCATTACTGTATCTCCTCGGAATAATTGAAGTTCGTCCATTTTCGCCTGAGAAAGGGACACGACGGAGTTATCATCACCAACTGATTCTTCGACTATCAATCGATTTGGCTTTACTTTATCCTTAAGAATGGCAGTGGAAAGATCATTATCGCTAAAAAAATAATATTAATACAAAGGGGGTTAACTAAAGTGGATAAGTCGTTTTCAAAAGCCGATTTATATAAAAATTTTGGCTGAAAAATAACAAAAAACGACCAGAGGGCCCCGTAATTGATATGTAAGGTATTTTTTTTCAAAGGAACCTACCCTTGTCAGCTATAGTTTTAATCCGGTCGAGCCGATTTTTTTGAAGAAGATCAGCGGAAAAATTGGCTCGGTCGGGTTCAACCTTTGTTAGAGGTTATAATTTTACAAAAATAATTCGAGTGATCGGATGTGTGGTGTGGTTAGGGAGAAAATTAAAAAAAAACTTTTCGATTGAAACCTGAATAATCTCGAAATTCTAAAAATTATTAGCCCCAGAAACATTCATTGTGTTTCATAAAATAAAACCATCAAAATCTGTAAGGTAGATATCTATAGTATTTTTCGAGCTCTACAAAAATTTTAATAAATTTGAAGTTTCTACTATGTAAAAAAATTATTCGAGACCAAAAGGTCCAATTTCTCTGGATTGAAAATAATTTTCCTGCCAAATATACATTGTGTAAGGTTTTTCCCTTCTTTTTTCCAAATTAGATTCATTTGATTTCCGCCGTTTTGATTGGTTGAATCGAAGAAAGACGTAGGTTTTCTCAGATTCAACCAATCAAAACGGCGGAAATCAAATGAATCTAATTTGGAAAAAAGAAGGTAAAAACCTTACACCCTGTAGGCTTTGATCTAAAGAAATTTCCTTTGTTGGTCTCGAACAATTTTTTTACATACTGTATCTATCTCTTAATTAAAGGTGGTGGTGGTTCCTACATTTATTTTATTATTCTCAACTTTTTTCTGCAAAATAAAGACTATTTTTACAAATTGAAGAGCTCGGCCCCCAACAGGCTTGTTTGGTTTATTTGTGTCGGGAATGAACCACTACTCCCTTAAAACAATTTTGTGTAATGCTGGCCGAAGGGTAACTTTGCGGAACTTTCGCGTTTTTTTAAACCAAGGGTTAAAAATTCCAGTTATAATTTTAGGATTGAAAGATAATTTTTGTTAATACCCTTTAGCCTATCACCTGTGAGATTTGGGCCGAGAGGGCTTTATTTTTCGCCAAAAGTCTTAGAATTTTATTCGCTTTCGTTTAATACCCATATTAGGTCATTTGAAAATCTCGAAAAATTTAGAAAAAAAACTCGATTTTTTAAACCGCTCGTTACGAGCGGCTCGTAGTCTCTTTTTTGGTCCATTTCGCCTGAGAAAGGGACACGACGGAGATTATCATCACCAACTGATTCTTCGACTATCAATCGGTTGGCTTTACTTATCCTTATAGAATGGCAGTGGAAAGATCATTATCAAAAAAAATAATATTAATACAAAGGGGTTAGTGGATAAGTCGTGTAAAAAGCCGATTTATATAAAAATTGGCTGAAAAAGTGGCAAAAAACGACCAGAGGCCCGTAATTAATATGTAAGAGCTATATTTTTGCGAATATTTATAGTGATGAATGTGTAGTAAGTAGAAAATACTTCATTTTGGTC
>SCLH01000390.1:697277-718170 GCA_004367855.1 Oikopleura vanhoeffeni | reverse complement strand
ATACCTGGAGTCTGAACTACATTTTTTTAATTACATTGATATTTTCGTTGATGGAACTTTTAGTGTATGTGACTTATTATAATTATTATATATTATTATATTCCAGCTGAAATCGCGGTCAGAAACCAAGTAATCTAACTCAGTACTTAGCACATATTACGCTCACTACTCCCACCCTTTACTCTCACCTTAACACTTAGCGCCACCCGTGTTAAAAAATCTCCGCCAGTTCGTAAGTACCTGGTCGAAGAAACCGATACGTATAAAAAACCGATACGTATCGAAATAACTGGTGCTGTCACAATCACCTCAAAGAAGTCAGGGACTGGATTTCAATTACGGAGCCTCCTTGTCGTTTTTTGCTAGATTTTAGGCGAAATATTTTAAATAATTCGGCGTTTGAAAACGACTTATCTGTCTTAAGATGGCTCCAACTGAGCACAACTATCCGGAGATGAATAAAGTTAAAAAATGGTACGAATAAGACCATTGTTTTCAATTTTTGAAAGAAAAACTGATAATAAAACAATTTCAGTAATCTTCAACAAAAATAAAAAATAAATCGAAATCTTTTTCTAAATTATTCACTAAATATTTGTGCTCAGTTTTGAGCTATCTAAGAATGTTATCAAATCAGTCGTTATCAAACGCCAAGTATAGATATATCTCTCTTTCACACCATGCGGAAGATTTGGGCCCAACTACTTAATAACACACTACGTTTATAGTAGGGTTGTTTGAGACATCAATATATATTAATTTGTCAATTAAAAAATTGTATTTTCAACGTTTCGGTTTATTCCATTTTCAAGAGTGAGAAATAAATGAAGTACAGAAAAGGAAAAAACTGAAAGAATTGTTTTTGTGTCAATTAGCGAATCCAGCCTCAGTTTCGCTAGATCAAAGCTGGATTCGTTTAATTCAGGTTATTGCAGTGTTTTGGGATCTACTGAGAAAACATGGACAAAGGAACGTCATAACTTTGTGCTCTTTCTGCCTATTAAGAGTTGGTTTGTCCATGCAAATTAACATTCCCTCAAAAATTTTGCGCGTGTTTTTATGAATGAGGTTTTTTTCAACTATAGTGAAGTGACCTTCAAAAAATTCGAGTTTTTCTTTATCAGTAGCGTTGTCCTGGTCAACGCCTAAGACATCAAAAAAAGATTGTTGGTAAGTTGAGCATTCTAGAATATGCTCATGAAGAACAGACGACTTACTGGTTCGGTGATTTTTAATCCTAGTGTGAAGTAATTGTTGAGTTTCTCCTATATACGAAGCGTCACATTCACAGATGTACTTATAACAAAGATTACAATTTTGATAGTAATTTTTTTGAGGTTTTAACCGTGGGTGAATAATGCTATCAAGTTTTATGGTTGTGAACGTGATTTTCAGTTTAAAATTGGGTGTGAACTGATTTATGATTTTATATATGCTCGTTGCGACATTTGAGCATCTAAGGCTAGTATNCCGGATGCACCAAAAGAGGAGTCCAGAGCAGGTGGACATAAAAATTGTGTTTTGTAAATTTAAAATGGCCGCTCTGACCCATTTATTGAAATAAATGCCTTTATGCCCAATTATATTAGATGAACTGCCATAAAAATAAATTTCAAGAGTGAAATATGAAATTTCAGTGTCCACGTGACTTCATGTATAAAAATCGGGGTTTTCTTGTCTACGTTATCATTTCAAGTAGATATAAAATTATAAAATTTTCTGGAAAATTTGAAAAAATAGATAGAATAAATTTTAGGTTAGTAATATTTATTTATTTTGGATTAATGTTTTATCATTGTAGTGATAACGTAGACAATTATTTTATATTTTGATAAAAAAAATTTTAGCGATGAAATTATTCCAAGCCGATTTGAATCGGTCTTTAAGTTCTATTGCTGAAAAAACAGTTGAGGTAGGGCGAGAACTCATGGGAAAGCACGATGCTGGGTCCCGTATTAAGTTGTTAGCCTACGTAGATGAGCTAACCTTCATGATGGATGCATATAAAAATTCATGTTTTTATCTGCAGGTTAGCTCAGTTACGCAAAAACTTGGGCATTCAGCACGTGGTTTCGTACGGGCTCCCGCTCGTCATGCTATTTTCCAGGCCAAACAAACTGCTGAAAAGTGCTTGGTTCATGATGTCAAAAAATTGTTGCAGTATCTGCGTGATGAGCACAATATGCCGATTGGCGAGCTGTTGGATGAGGTTAACATTGTTTCAAACCCTGTTTCGCAATCTTCGCAAAACCGAACCAATTGCCGACATATCAGAGGTCAACGTGTTTTGTCTCAAGTAAATGTCCGAAAAAATCGACACCGTGGTAGATAGGTAATTTATTTTCAATTTCTCAAAAAAAAAAATTTTCAATTGTTGACTAGACAAGTTTTCTGAAAAAATTTTCGAGCCGTTTCTTAAATAAAAATATTTTTGAGATTTTTCTAGCATTTGGATTTTTCGGCCCAAATTTTATTCCTAATGTTATTTCAAATTTCTGTAAAAGTGACAGAAAAGTATGTTTAGACGAAAAAGTGTTTGTTTAAAAAATTATTAACCTTGGTTTGTAAACCATGACGCTAAATTATAACAAAAAATTCCGATAAAAAATTTTAAATTTTCGTTATTTTCTAGAACGTCCATCATTCAAATTTCCAGGACAACAACTTTCGGGACAACAATTTTCGTCATGGACCAGTTACTCGACATATTGGCACCAATTTTGGGACCATAAGTTTGGAAGTGACTGAGACACCTGCTCGTAGAAAATCAACGGTTGTTGGAAACGAGTCCGACGGTGTTAGGGATGTCGATATGAGCGAATTTGAAGAAGAGGTTTTTCGTCACGAGGGAGTTGGACTGGCAGAAGTCACACGTGACCTTAGAAAGATGTTGGATTCGTGGAAACAACTATTGGATACTGATAGAGGTGAGGCAAAAATATTTTGTGCGTGAAAGAAAAAATAAAATTTTGCCGGAATTAAATTTATTTTGAAAAAATGGGAAAAATTGAAAATTTTCGTAAAGTAACCAGTAAATGAATTTTTGTTCTCTTGTGGAGAAACTTGGTTGCAACAGTGATCCTGTCTTACTTTTTTTTTTTTTTTAAAAAAAGTGAAAAACTTTAAATATATCAATAAATATTTAAAAATAAATATTTTAGCTGGAGGCGCTGAAAAAGAAATGTCGGTCGGAGACGAAAGTTCGGCAGAAAACGAAGCACAGCTGCCGCTTACTGTAACCGTAGTCCCCGTGACCTGTTCTGAAAATTGCTCGCTAGAAAATTGTTCGCCTGTCAGAGAGGTCAATATCGGATCTGTGTCTCCTAGAGACCAGCTAGTACAGCCATCAAATGTTTTAAATGGGCATACCGGTCCTCGACCGGTTATTCGAAATAACCTGGCTGTATCCGATATTGAGCTCTATGACCCCGAAGAAACTGAGGGGAATAATGAAAATATTATTCGTCAGTTTCGCAGATTTCCTCTGACCTCAGATTTTCCAGACCAAGTCTAGAAAATTTTGTAATCAAAACTGGCGGGTAAAGAATATTTAGGGGAGTACTATGTTATAGTACTCGAGCTTTTCAAAAGTTCTATTTTTGAAACCTGCCATATTCGCGGATACCAAATGTTTGACACAAATATAAACCCCTTTAAAAAATGATTTAAGTTGTTTTTAATTTATTCTAGCATTTTATGTTCAATTTTTTTTTTTAAACGGATGGAAAATTAAAAATCTTTATATATAATTCCCTTGAAACCCCTACCGATTTAATCGGTTTTTATATAAAAAATAGGATACCGGCTAAGCCGATTTTTTCTAAAAAAATATAAACATATCCGGTTTGACCGGATGTAAAAATTTCAAATTTATTTGTTTTTATTTCTAGTTTTGCGGGCCAAAACTTTTTCATTATAGTCAAGCTTTTTCCGAACTCTAAGTTCCCGTTTTGCCGGTTCGATTATTTGCGGTGTTTTTGGGACTGGTGTTGACTGGGTGAGATGTACCGGTAATTCGTCCGTTTGTAAAGTATCATCCAAAAAAGGTTTTTCAGGAGTACAAACAATTTGGGTAGTAACTGTATTATCGATCAAATCTGAGTCGTTTAAACTAGGGATAACCGTTGAATCTAATTCGGAAATTTCTAAAATTTCTTTTGCGGTTATCTGTTCAAAAATTTCTTCCCCTATTGTTTGTACTTCAGAAATCTCCCAGTCGTCAGTTGTCTCGAAATCAGAAACTTCCTGTATATGTTGCATCGGTTCAACAGAAGCCGGTGCAACAGATAAAGGTTGTATAGACCCGATTCCACTGTCCAAACTTCTGTTTGGTGCTTGGACCGGGTCTTGTTGGACCGGTTTGAAATCGAATAAAACACCGGTATGTTCGATTTCTCGAACTAAAAAATGTTTCGAATTTTTTATTGGCAATTTTAATTTTGGGACCATGAGTCGATTAAAGCTTTGATTATCCTCCATAATGCGTGATATAGCCGTAAAGTGCCATATGTAAGTTTTATGGACTCGAACCCCCATTTTAATTGTATGAATTAATTGGGAATCCCAGTCTATACCGTCTAAAAAACGGTCATTCGGCACTATTTTGTAAAAAATGTTTCGCTCATTTTTATCGAAATTTTTGTCTACAGTAATAATATCCCCTCGTTTTAGAGGTGATTTTCCTGGAAGACCATATTCTGCATTTTTTTCATATGGAGTAATTATCAACGGGTCTCGGTGTGATTTAGACATTGCCTGTTTATCTTTAACTTCCCGAGACTTGGCTCGGGCTAATTTTATTTTAGTTATTAGTCGTTCAATAGGTAACAAAAAGGGACGATTTTCGAGCTGTGTGGTGGAAAAAAATATTTCCGAAGGTGTCCAACCCTCAGCCCCTCTCAGGTGATTATATTTTTTCGCTGCTAAACGAGCGACACTTTCTCTAGTTGCTCCCGGTTCATTCATAAAAAGTTTAATGTACTTGTTAATCTTACTACAACGGCCGTCTAATTCAGCGATAGCATTCTTGCTAGCGCTGGTTTTTGGGTGCATATATAATTTTACCCCTAATTTTTTCAAAGCCTCAGTGTCGGCGGCCCCTGCATGTGGGGATGCATTGTCGCATCGAAAAATGACCTCTGTGTCCGATAGGAGGCGCTCACAAAAATCGTCTCTAATTTGGGCACATAATTTTATCAATTTAGGGGTTGTCATAGAGTCCCCCGGAATCACGTATAATTTAGAAAAGCGTGAAATACTTTCTGTTGCGTAAAGCCAGCGCCATTTTCCCGAAAAATTTTTCTCCCCTTTTTTCGCTGGTTGAAAATGGTGCAATTCGTCTATTAGAATAACTTCCCCGATGGCCTCGGGAATTTTAATTTCTTTCATGGGCTTAAATATTTTGGGGTCTTGTTTCACCATAAGACACCCTTGACAGGTGTTAACGCGCGCCGTAATTGCTAATTTTAGGCCTATGACTCGAAAAAATCTTTCAGCTGCAAGATTGAGCTGATTGATACTAGTATGGCCCAAGCTGTTGTGTGCAGCTTGCGCTACACTTTTTGCGAATTTTTGGGGTAAGTCTACAATATCGCGTTCTACATCTGCAACTTTGTCCATTTTGCGTACACAAATTACCCCTTGTTCACTTACAAAACGGGTCCTAAACATAGTACTCAAAGCGGGGAATTTTTTTGGTCGCGCCGGGTCAATTACGACCCCTCTCTGCTTTTCTAGAATTAAAACTCGGGCCTGGCGGTATATATTGTCAGTATTTTGCCAGTCTCGCAAAAGGCCAAAATCTTGTTTTAATTGAGCCAAATCGTGATCTATTTTTGCAAAGGATCTCAGATTCACTTTTTTTGGCGTTGTTCTTTTGAAACAGATTTTTAACGGATTATATGATGGGCTAAAAACGCCCAACCGGTCACTAGTACCGGTATGTACCGATCCGTCTAGTCGACGGAATTCTACTTCGTTTGATTTGAAAGAGTCATAATCACCTTTTATATCTTCAAAAAAGGTCATGAGCTGGTTAAACGAAGTGGTTTCCTCAAAATCTGGTTCGGCCCGTGATAATTGGATATCTATTATATCCGAAATGTGCGATACTCGGTTAAAAAACTCCGAGTCATTTGTTTCTAAATCCACTGCCTTACATACCGGGCAGTTTCTATCACACTCGGTCTGGCTCGTATTTTCTAAAAATGGTAGGTGTCGAGACATAAAATCAATTTCCGGTATGTCTTTACCGGCTACGTGAATCATTCTAAATGACTGTACTAACATTTGGGCAAAAAGAGAGTTGATTTTAAGGTTTGTATCCGATGGTATGCCTTCTCGTCTCATGCGCTCATATAGCATGACTGTAGACTTACTATCGGTACGAACCGTCACCCGGTGCGCGCTATTGTTAATATGCGGTAAAAAATATAACATAGCGGCACAGATGCCCTGCAACTCTATTATACACGATCCCGGTAAAGTTTTATTCATACCGGAAGTTCTTTTTTTCGAAAAGAAACCATTAAATAAACGTTTTTCTTCGACCGGGTCGAACTGGTATAATACTGCCCCTGTACCGGAATAGCTCGTGTCAACAGACAAAAATAGTTCTAAATCGGGCCTTACGGGACTTTTAGCCATTAGTTCATTCTGAACTGCAATAGCTTTTTTAAAACTTTTTTTAGATTCCTCGTCCCAAAGCACGCGATCACTACTACTACCTACTGCGAGTTTCCGAATTGGGTCTAGAACCATAGCCGAAAATGGACAGAATTCAGAGATGAAACTCATGAGGCCAATAGCTCCCCGTAAGTTTTTTACCGTAACTATACCTTCTGGGGTTAGTCTGTTTAAATTTTCGATAATGTGAGGCGACGCGAAAACTCTACCATTTTCGATTCGTCGACCCAGGATGCTATAGGATGTCCCCAAAGCTGTCATTTTTTTCCATTAACTCTTAAATCATGGTACTCTAGGGTAGCTAAAACACCGTCAAAAACTTTTACCAACTCTTCCCTACTTTTCGCATAAAGGATAATATCATCCATATAGCGGCGTAAATTATTTTTATGTTTCCACAAAATTTGTTGTAAAAAACAACGTAGTTGGGACGGTGATTGGACCCAGCCTTGTGGCATCTTTGTGTACTGAAAAAGCCCATAGTCGGGATGCTGTACCACAAAATATGGGCGTAGGTGTTCGGCCAATTGAAAACTATAAAAAGATTGGGTTAAATCTAGGACAATTACATATCCATCTTTAGTATATGGGGTCACGGTACGGATAACTTCCGGAATATCGTCGGCCTGTCTGGCCTTGTAAACAGTGGCGCCATTTACTGCGGTGGCGCAATTGGCCACAATTCGAATAGACGAGCTGTTTAGGACGATATTTCCGTCTTCGGCCCGTTTTCCCACAGCAAAGATGGGTAGAATATTTTTAACGATACTTTGGTTTGCTGGCTCTAAAACCCCTAGGGCAACTTCCAGGTCTAATTTAGCCTTGAGTGCCTCAAGGGTTTTAGGGTCCATTGAACCATAATAATTTTTACAGGAGTTTGTACATAGTTCTCCGTAAATTTCGCCATTTACTTCAAATTGTTTATCCGGGACCGTTCCTATATCTAATTGAAAAACCCGTTTATGTTTTTGCATAATGTTTCTGAGCTCATTTTCGATGCCCTCGTCACATTTTCGATTGAATTTTTTAAAACTCCCCTCAGGGTCAAATTTCGCACTTTCAATGGAATAATGTGTTTGGGCATGTTGGAGCAAAAGCTCCATTTTTCTCTCTCACATCGGTTTTGAAGATGGGTGTGAAACCCTCATTAAATCCTTTGTATCAATTTTTGGGTTTTCTGCTGAAAAAAGCATATTCCATTTAGGAAAAATTTTATCCTTATTTCTAGGATTTGGTTCACATTGGTCAAAATCACAAATGTCTGGGAATTCACCGCAAAAAAGTTCTCTTCCTGACCACTGATCGTCCTGCAATTTTATTTTATTTATAAACAGGTGATTTTTATAATTTTTCCCTGCTTTTTCACACGTAACTACCCATTCAAAAGTTTTTTTTGGTGTTTCGTACCTCTTGGATATATCCTCAAAATTTCCGATATGGTCAGTTTTACAATTATCCCCTGCTTTTTGCTGAAAAAATTCTTCACGAAAACCATTATAACCTGTAACTTCGTGTTTTACAAAAAGGGGAATAAGTCGATTATTCAGTTTCAAAGATGTTACATTATCCTTAATTTTGTACTCTATTTCGTTCACGGCTAAGTCGCTGTTTCCTAATAAAATTTGCCGTATATTGGCCCCTTTGTTTGTAAAAACGACCGCATCTTTAAATTTTATAAAAAAATCCTGAAATTTGAGCATTAAAGATACCGGTCGTTCATATAACTCTATTGTGCCCCCAGTGCATGAAATTGCTTTTTTCGGAACCCTATTCGGGTTTCCCCAAGTAAGAGCAGATGCGGGTACCAGTTTCAAAAGCTCCAGGTGGATCAAACTGGTATCTGCACCTGTATCTACTACTGTTGTAACTGGTATACCTGCAATTGATGCTAAAATACGAGGGCTCAAGTTTGATGATTTTTCAAAGGCTTTATTATAAAACACGGTTTCTTTATATTTGTACGTGAAATTTGTCACATTAAAATTTTTAACATTAAAATTTTCAGTTAAAGAAACGCCTTCCGCCGATGTTCGTTCTTGTTCAATTTGGGACCCATTCTGAATAGGTACGTTAGAATTTTTATTTCGTGAAATTTCATTTTTATTTTCGAAAATTCTATAATTATTACCTTGGTAATCAGATTCAATGCGTTGATCATATCCTCCGTTTCCAAAATTTCCTTCCCCATCGAAATCATTTTGGTCCTGGCCATGTTCTGCATTTCGATAGCCACCGCGGGCCATGGGCCGGTTTCCTTGGCGATATGGGCCGTTTCCATAACCCCCTCGTGGTCGGCTTCGATTTCCGGTACGGCCTCTAAACTGACCTCGAGTCTGACCGCGGCCCCCTCTATTATTTTGACCTCTAGAAAAGCGATTTCCCCGATTTCCGCCACGACGATCTAAAGCTCCTCGGAGATTTGTTCGTCGCTGTTGGAAACGCGGTTCATTTTTTCTAGAAAAAACTGCCAAATAGGCGCATTCCGCCTCTAAACACTCAAAAGAATCGTTTTCTAAATCGGCGAACCGAAAAGAAAAAGTATCATCCGTTTCTTCAAAAGAATCGGATGCGAGGGAGTTAAATTTTGATGCGGATTGTCGGCTATTTGTCGGCATAGTCCTATTATGAGCTTTCATATTATGTGCAATTAAATCGTTGTACCGTTTAACCACATTTTCAGGGTTTTCTACGAAAGCTTGGCGATATTCATCTCTGATAAAAGCGAGCGTAGCTCCTTTTATTTTATCAATTAGATCGTAAACGAATGTTTTATTTGATAAAACATCGTTTACGTCTAATTCACAAACTTCTTTTGACAGATGTGTCGCCAAGCGTTCGAGTACCTTTTTATACTCACTGTTTGACAAATTTAAAATGGTCAAAATAATTGCAGTGTGATTCCAAAGAGGGGTATATTCTTCCCTGCCTGAATAGGTCCTTTTCAAATGCTGACTTTCAGATAAGTAGCATACTTTTTTATAAGAACGAAAATGTTCCTCTAGTTCCTCAGCTATTGCTAGAACCAGACTGTCAGTTTTACAGTGTGAGATTTTACCTACGTCTGAAAAAATCCCACGTAATTGTAATAAACATGGTTTTGACCTTTTGTTTTTTACCACCTGGCCAATCAGCACATTTTTGAAAGCGTTCCAATTTGGGTAACCTCCCCGAAAAAGTGTCTGTGACCATGGTCTAGGTAATAAGTCAATCATTATTTCGAAACCATGCTGAATGCAGGCTCGTAATTGGCTGACGACCTCTGTGTCAAAAAATTTTACTAAATTTTCGACTTTATTTGCCTTATTGGGGCCACAAAAATATTTTATTATGGTTTTTTCAACCATGTCTTGGGCCACGTTCTCGATTTTATATGCATAACTAGTGACTCCTGTCACAACCGTAATTACGACTTTTAAGTCTTCTAATTCTGTATCTAAAAATCGGTTATTTTCAATCCATTCTGTTAACATTTCTTGAGAATCTGGGACACCCCAGGTATCATCTGGACCCTCGAATAAAGCCAGATCTCGATCTGATTTTATCCGCCAGGTCCAACTTACCTGAGTGAAATTAAACCCATATTCTGTACAATTTTTGTCCGTCCAGAATTTTACAGTTCGTGCTAAACCGGTCAACCATTGCTTGATGTAACCGTCAGCCTGCGCTGTATTGCAAATTGTTAAATCAATAGGCCATAAGGTCTGTTTACTTGATAAAAAGGTAGCTGTACCAGGTCCTGTTTTCATAGGCAAAACCTGGTCCAAACGAACCTTTTCCATCCCGTAGCTACTACCCGACATCACCGGGTTTTTGAAACAAATAGTTTTTTCAAAAAGACGTTTTTGTGGTTAGCAAAAATCGACTTTTGAGTTTTTATAGCTTTTTATAAAAAACTTTGGTAGTAGAATTTACGAAATGATATAGAAAAGGAAATTTTCTGTATTTTTATGAAATCAGAAAAAATCTGTCGTTATTTTGAGTTGTTTAAAAATCTTGGTTTTTAAAACTAGAACACTAAATACTGGATAAGCCCGCCCCGGAGGAATGAGTTCTACTGTATATTATACAGAAACTTCAGACAACCACGTCCGTGGTGTGAGCTTAGCCAGGGTAATCTACTTCTAAAACTGGTAGTTATTCCCCCGCAATTAGACTATGATAGAATTTTTTAAGGCTTCGTAGAGCAAGGAGTCATAACCCTCGTTTTTGGTAAGAGCTGTTTTAACCGGTTAAGCCAGATGCTTGATGCGGATTAGAACCTGCTGACAAAAATGAACACAAAAGTCCCTAATTGATCTCTAACAGCTGAGCTGGTGATTGGGTCAAATCTAGAGAGATTTGTCCAACCACAAGTTCCGTTGTAGAGGGTTCTCAGAAAAGGGATTTAGACTTTAACTTATTTTAGATTTTAAATTCAACTTTTATTTTAGTGGAACTTCAAAATCAAAATAGTGGCTGGCAGACAAAAGGCGGAAATACTTGACNACGGCCTTTAGCAGCAGCTGACCACGCAATCCGGATGCACCAAAAGAGGAGTCCAGAGCAGGTGGACATAAAAATTGTGTTTTGTAAATTTAAAATGGCCGCTCTGACCCATTTATTGAAATAAATGCCTTTATGCCCAATTATATTAGATGAACTGCCATAAAAATAAATTTCAAGAGTGAAATATGAAATTTCAGTGTCCACGTGACTTCATGTATAAAAATCGGGGTTTTCTTGTCTACGTTATCATTTCAAGTAGATATAAAATTATAAAATTTTCTGGAAAATTTGAAAAAATAGATAGAATAAATTTTAGGTTAGTAATATTTATTTATTTTGGATTAATGTTTTATCATTGTAGTGATAACGTAGACAATTATTTTATATTTTGATAAAAAAAATTTTAGCGATGAAATTATTCCAAGCCGATTTGAATCGGTCTTTAAGTTCTATTGCTGAAAAAACAGTTGAGGTAGGGCGAGAACTCATGGGAAAGCACGATGCTGGGTCCCGTATTAAGTTGTTAGCCTACGTAGATGAGCTAACCTTCATGATGGATGCATATAAAAATTCATGTTTTTATCTGCAGGTTAGCTCAGTTACGCAAAAACTTGGGCATTCAGCACGTGGTTTCGTACGGGCTCCCGCTCGTCATGCTATTTTCCAGGCCAAACAAACTGCTGAAAAGTGCTTGGTTCATGATGTCAAAAAATTGTTGCAGTATCTGCGTGATGAGCACAATATGCCGATTGGCGAGCTGTTGGATGAGGTTAACATTGTTTCAAACCCTGTTTCGCAATCTTCGCAAAACCGAACCAATTGCCGACATATCAGAGGTCAACGTGTTTTGTCTCAAGTAAATGTCCGAAAAAATCGACACCGTGGTAGATAGGTAATTTATTTTCAATTTCTCAAAAAAAAAAATTTTCAATTGTTGACTAGACAAGTTTTCTGAAAAAATTTTCGAGCCGTTTCTTAAATAAAAATATTTTTGAGATTTTTCTAGCATTTGGATTTTTCGGCCCAAATTTTATTCCTAATGTTATTTCAAATTTCTGTAAAAGTGACAGAAAAGTATGTTTAGACGAAAAAGTGTTTGTTTAAAAAATTATTAACCTTGGTTTGTAAACCATGACGCTAAATTATAACAAAAAATTCCGATAAAAAATTTTAAATTTTCGTTATTTTCTAGAACGTCCATCATTCAAATTTCCAGGACAACAACTTTCGGGACAACAATTTTCGTCATGGACCAGTTACTCGACATATTGGCACCAATTTTGGGACCATAAGTTTGGAAGTGACTGAGACACCTGCTCGTAGAAAATCAACGGTTGTTGGAAACGAGTCCGACGGTGTTAGGGATGTCGATATGAGCGAATTTGAAGAAGAGGTTTTTCGTCACGAGGGAGTTGGACTGGCAGAAGTCACACGTGACCTTAGAAAGATGTTGGATTCGTGGAAACAACTATTGGATACTGATAGAGGTGAGGCAAAAATATTTTGTGCGTGAAAGAAAAAATAAAATTTTGCCGGAATTAAATTTATTTTGAAAAAATGGGAAAAATTGAAAATTTTCGTAAAGTAACCAGTAAATGAATTTTTGTTCTCTTGTGGAGAAACTTGGTTGCAACAGTGATCCTGTCTTACTTTTTTTTTTTTTTTAAAAAAAGTGAAAAACTTTAAATATATCAATAAATATTTAAAAATAAATATTTTAGCTGGAGGCGCTGAAAAAGAAATGTCGGTCGGAGACGAAAGTTCGGCAGAAAACGAAGCACAGCTGCCGCTTACTGTAACCGTAGTCCCCGTGACCTGTTCTGAAAATTGCTCGCTAGAAAATTGTTCGCCTGTCAGAGAGGTCAATATCGGATCTGTGTCTCCTAGAGACCAGCTAGTACAGCCATCAAATGTTTTAAATGGGCATACCGGTCCTCGACCGGTTATTCGAAATAACCTGGCTGTATCCGATATTGAGCTCTATGACCCCGAAGAAACTGAGGGGAATAATGAAAATATTATTCGTCAGTTTCGCAGATTTCCTCTGACCTCAGATTTTCCAGACCAAGTCTAGAAAATTTTGTAATCAAAACTGGCGGGTAAAGAATATTTAGGGGAGTACTATGTTATAGTACTCGAGCTTTTCAAAAGTTCTATTTTTGAAACCTGCCATATTCGCGGATACCAAATGTTTGACACAAATATAAACCCCTTTAAAAAATGATTTAAGTTGTTTTTAATTTATTCTAGCATTTTATGTTCAATTTTTTTTTTTAAACGGATGGAAAATTAAAAATCTTTATATATAATTCCCTTGAAACCCCTACCGATTTAATCGGTTTTTATATAAAAAATAGGATACCGGCTAAGCCGATTTTTTCTAAAAAAATATAAACATATCCGGTTTGACCGGATGTAAAAATTTCAAATTTATTTGTTTTTATTTCTAGTTTTGCGGGCCAAAACTTTTTCATTATAGTCAAGCTTTTTCCGAACTCTAAGTTCCCGTTTTGCCGGTTCGATTATTTGCGGTGTTTTTGGGACTGGTGTTGACTGGGTGAGATGTACCGGTAATTCGTCCGTTTGTAAAGTATCATCCAAAAAAGGTTTTTCAGGAGTACAAACAATTTGGGTAGTAACTGTATTATCGATCAAATCTGAGTCGTTTAAACTAGGGATAACCGTTGAATCTAATTCGGAAATTTCTAAAATTTCTTTTGCGGTTATCTGTTCAAAAATTTCTTCCCCTATTGTTTGTACTTCAGAAATCTCCCAGTCGTCAGTTGTCTCGAAATCAGAAACTTCCTGTATATGTTGCATCGGTTCAACAGAAGCCGGTGCAACAGATAAAGGTTGTATAGACCCGATTCCACTGTCCAAACTTCTGTTTGGTGCTTGGACCGGGTCTTGTTGGACCGGTTTGAAATCGAATAAAACACCGGTATGTTCGATTTCTCGAACTAAAAAATGTTTCGAATTTTTTATTGGCAATTTTAATTTTGGGACCATGAGTCGATTAAAGCTTTGATTATCCTCCATAATGCGTGATATAGCCGTAAAGTGCCATATGTAAGTTTTATGGACTCGAACCCCCATTTTAATTGTATGAATTAATTGGGAATCCCAGTCTATACCGTCTAAAAAACGGTCATTCGGCACTATTTTGTAAAAAATGTTTCGCTCATTTTTATCGAAATTTTTGTCTACAGTAATAATATCCCCTCGTTTTAGAGGTGATTTTCCTGGAAGACCATATTCTGCATTTTTTTCATATGGAGTAATTATCAACGGGTCTCGGTGTGATTTAGACATTGCCTGTTTATCTTTAACTTCCCGAGACTTGGCTCGGGCTAATTTTATTTTAGTTATTAGTCGTTCAATAGGTAACAAAAAGGGACGATTTTCGAGCTGTGTGGTGGAAAAAAATATTTCCGAAGGTGTCCAACCCTCAGCCCCTCTCAGGTGATTATATTTTTTCGCTGCTAAACGAGCGACACTTTCTCTAGTTGCTCCCGGTTCATTCATAAAAAGTTTAATGTACTTGTTAATCTTACTACAACGGCCGTCTAATTCAGCGATAGCATTCTTGCTAGCGCTGGTTTTTGGGTGCATATATAATTTTACCCCTAATTTTTTCAAAGCCTCAGTGTCGGCGGCCCCTGCATGTGGGGATGCATTGTCGCATCGAAAAATGACCTCTGTGTCCGATAGGAGGCGCTCACAAAAATCGTCTCTAATTTGGGCACATAATTTTATCAATTTAGGGGTTGTCATAGAGTCCCCCGGAATCACGTATAATTTAGAAAAGCGTGAAATACTTTCTGTTGCGTAAAGCCAGCGCCATTTTCCCGAAAAATTTTTCTCCCCTTTTTTCGCTGGTTGAAAATGGTGCAATTCGTCTATTAGAATAACTTCCCCGATGGCCTCGGGAATTTTAATTTCTTTCATGGGCTTAAATATTTTGGGGTCTTGTTTCACCATAAGACACCCTTGACAGGTGTTAACGCGCGCCGTAATTGCTAATTTTAGGCCTATGACTCGAAAAAATCTTTCAGCTGCAAGATTGAGCTGATTGATACTAGTATGGCCCAAGCTGTTGTGTGCAGCTTGCGCTACACTTTTTGCGAATTTTTGGGGTAAGTCTACAATATCGCGTTCTACATCTGCAACTTTGTCCATTTTGCGTACACAAATTACCCCTTGTTCACTTACAAAACGGGTCCTAAACATAGTACTCAAAGCGGGGAATTTTTTTGGTCGCGCCGGGTCAATTACGACCCCTCTCTGCTTTTCTAGAATTAAAACTCGGGCCTGGCGGTATATATTGTCAGTATTTTGCCAGTCTCGCAAAAGGCCAAAATCTTGTTTTAATTGAGCCAAATCGTGATCTATTTTTGCAAAGGATCTCAGATTCACTTTTTTTGGCGTTGTTCTTTTGAAACAGATTTTTAACGGATTATATGATGGGCTAAAAACGCCCAACCGGTCACTAGTACCGGTATGTACCGATCCGTCTAGTCGACGGAATTCTACTTCGTTTGATTTGAAAGAGTCATAATCACCTTTTATATCTTCAAAAAAGGTCATGAGCTGGTTAAACGAAGTGGTTTCCTCAAAATCTGGTTCGGCCCGTGATAATTGGATATCTATTATATCCGAAATGTGCGATACTCGGTTAAAAAACTCCGAGTCATTTGTTTCTAAATCCACTGCCTTACATACCGGGCAGTTTCTATCACACTCGGTCTGGCTCGTATTTTCTAAAAATGGTAGGTGTCGAGACATAAAATCAATTTCCGGTATGTCTTTACCGGCTACGTGAATCATTCTAAATGACTGTACTAACATTTGGGCAAAAAGAGAGTTGATTTTAAGGTTTGTATCCGATGGTATGCCTTCTCGTCTCATGCGCTCATATAGCATGACTGTAGACTTACTATCGGTACGAACCGTCACCCGGTGCGCGCTATTGTTAATATGCGGTAAAAAATATAACATAGCGGCACAGATGCCCTGCAACTCTATTATACACGATCCCGGTAAAGTTTTATTCATACCGGAAGTTCTTTTTTTCGAAAAGAAACCATTAAATAAACGTTTTTCTTCGACCGGGTCGAACTGGTATAATACTGCCCCTGTACCGGAATAGCTCGTGTCAACAGACAAAAATAGTTCTAAATCGGGCCTTACGGGACTTTTAGCCATTAGTTCATTCTGAACTGCAATAGCTTTTTTAAAACTTTTTTTAGATTCCTCGTCCCAAAGCACGCGATCACTACTACTACCTACTGCGAGTTTCCGAATTGGGTCTAGAACCATAGCCGAAAATGGACAGAATTCAGAGATGAAACTCATGAGGCCAATAGCTCCCCGTAAGTTTTTTACCGTAACTATACCTTCTGGGGTTAGTCTGTTTAAATTTTCGATAATGTGAGGCGACGCGAAAACTCTACCATTTTCGATTCGTCGACCCAGGATGCTATAGGATGTCCCCAAAGCTGTCATTTTTTTCCATTAACTCTTAAATCATGGTACTCTAGGGTAGCTAAAACACCGTCAAAAACTTTTACCAACTCTTCCCTACTTTTCGCATAAAGGATAATATCATCCATATAGCGGCGTAAATTATTTTTATGTTTCCACAAAATTTGTTGTAAAAAACAACGTAGTTGGGACGGTGATTGGACCCAGCCTTGTGGCATCTTTGTGTACTGAAAAAGCCCATAGTCGGGATGCTGTACCACAAAATATGGGCGTAGGTGTTCGGCCAATTGAAAACTATAAAAAGATTGGGTTAAATCTAGGACAATTACATATCCATCTTTAGTATATGGGGTCACGGTACGGATAACTTCCGGAATATCGTCGGCCTGTCTGGCCTTGTAAACAGTGGCGCCATTTACTGCGGTGGCGCAATTGGCCACAATTCGAATAGACGAGCTGTTTAGGACGATATTTCCGTCTTCGGCCCGTTTTCCCACAGCAAAGATGGGTAGAATATTTTTAACGATACTTTGGTTTGCTGGCTCTAAAACCCCTAGGGCAACTTCCAGGTCTAATTTAGCCTTGAGTGCCTCAAGGGTTTTAGGGTCCATTGAACCATAATAATTTTTACAGGAGTTTGTACATAGTTCTCCGTAAATTTCGCCATTTACTTCAAATTGTTTATCCGGGACCGTTCCTATATCTAATTGAAAAACCCGTTTATGTTTTTGCATAATGTTTCTGAGCTCATTTTCGATGCCCTCGTCACATTTTCGATTGAATTTTTTAAAACTCCCCTCAGGGTCAAATTTCGCACTTTCAATGGAATAATGTGTTTGGGCATGTTGGAGCAAAAGCTCCATTTTTCTCTCTCACATCGGTTTTGAAGATGGGTGTGAAACCCTCATTAAATCCTTTGTATCAATTTTTGGGTTTTCTGCTGAAAAAAGCATATTCCATTTAGGAAAAATTTTATCCTTATTTCTAGGATTTGGTTCACATTGGTCAAAATCACAAATGTCTGGGAATTCACCGCAAAAAAGTTCTCTTCCTGACCACTGATCGTCCTGCAATTTTATTTTATTTATAAACAGGTGATTTTTATAATTTTTCCCTGCTTTTTCACACGTAACTACCCATTCAAAAGTTTTTTTTGGTGTTTCGTACCTCTTGGATATATCCTCAAAATTTCCGATATGGTCAGTTTTACAATTATCCCCTGCTTTTTGCTGAAAAAATTCTTCACGAAAACCATTATAACCTGTAACTTCGTGTTTTACAAAAAGGGGAATAAGTCGATTATTCAGTTTCAAAGATGTTACATTATCCTTAATTTTGTACTCTATTTCGTTCACGGCTAAGTCGCTGTTTCCTAATAAAATTTGCCGTATATTGGCCCCTTTGTTTGTAAAAACGACCGCATCTTTAAATTTTATAAAAAAATCCTGAAATTTGAGCATTAAAGATACCGGTCGTTCATATAACTCTATTGTGCCCCCAGTGCATGAAATTGCTTTTTTCGGAACCCTATTCGGGTTTCCCCAAGTAAGAGCAGATGCGGGTACCAGTTTCAAAAGCTCCAGGTGGATCAAACTGGTATCTGCACCTGTATCTACTACTGTTGTAACTGGTATACCTGCAATTGATGCTAAAATACGAGGGCTCAAGTTTGATGATTTTTCAAAGGCTTTATTATAAAACACGGTTTCTTTATATTTGTACGTGAAATTTGTCACATTAAAATTTTTAACATTAAAATTTTCAGTTAAAGAAACGCCTTCCGCCGATGTTCGTTCTTGTTCAATTTGGGACCCATTCTGAATAGGTACGTTAGAATTTTTATTTCGTGAAATTTCATTTTTATTTTCGAAAATTCTATAATTATTACCTTGGTAATCAGATTCAATGCGTTGATCATATCCTCCGTTTCCAAAATTTCCTTCCCCATCGAAATCATTTTGGTCCTGGCCATGTTCTGCATTTCGATAGCCACCGCGGGCCATGGGCCGGTTTCCTTGGCGATATGGGCCGTTTCCATAACCCCCTCGTGGTCGGCTTCGATTTCCGGTACGGCCTCTAAACTGACCTCGAGTCTGACCGCGGCCCCCTCTATTATTTTGACCTCTAGAAAAGCGATTTCCCCGATTTCCGCCACGACGATCTAAAGCTCCTCGGAGATTTGTTCGTCGCTGTTGGAAACGCGGTTCATTTTTTCTAGAAAAAACTGCCAAATAGGCGCATTCCGCCTCTAAACACTCAAAAGAATCGTTTTCTAAATCGGCGAACCGAAAAGAAAAAGTATCATCCGTTTCTTCAAAAGAATCGGATGCGAGGGAGTTAAATTTTGATGCGGATTGTCGGCTATTTGTCGGCATAGTCCTATTATGAGCTTTCATATTATGTGCAATTAAATCGTTGTACCGTTTAACCACATTTTCAGGGTTTTCTACGAAAGCTTGGCGATATTCATCTCTGATAAAAGCGAGCGTAGCTCCTTTTATTTTATCAATTAGATCGTAAACGAATGTTTTATTTGATAAAACATCGTTTACGTCTAATTCACAAACTTCTTTTGACAGATGTGTCGCCAAGCGTTCGAGTACCTTTTTATACTCACTGTTTGACAAATTTAAAATGGTCAAAATAATTGCAGTGTGATTCCAAAGAGGGGTATATTCTTCCCTGCCTGAATAGGTCCTTTTCAAATGCTGACTTTCAGATAAGTAGCATACTTTTTTATAAGAACGAAAATGTTCCTCTAGTTCCTCAGCTATTGCTAGAACCAGACTGTCAGTTTTACAGTGTGAGATTTTACCTACGTCTGAAAAAATCCCACGTAATTGTAATAAACATGGTTTTGACCTTTTGTTTTTTACCACCTGGCCAATCAGCACATTTTTGAAAGCGTTCCAATTTGGGTAACCTCCCCGAAAAAGTGTCTGTGACCATGGTCTAGGTAATAAGTCAATCATTATTTCGAAACCATGCTGAATGCAGGCTCGTAATTGGCTGACGACCTCTGTGTCAAAAAATTTTACTAAATTTTCGACTTTATTTGCCTTATTGGGGCCACAAAAATATTTTATTATGGTTTTTTCAACCATGTCTTGGGCCACGTTCTCGATTTTATATGCATAACTAGTGACTCCTGTCACAACCGTAATTACGACTTTTAAGTCTTCTAATTCTGTATCTAAAAATCGGTTATTTTCAATCCATTCTGTTAACATTTCTTGAGAATCTGGGACACCCCAGGTATCATCTGGACCCTCGAATAAAGCCAGATCTCGATCTGATTTTATCCGCCAGGTCCAACTTACCTGAGTGAAATTAAACCCATATTCTGTACAATTTTTGTCCGTCCAGAATTTTACAGTTCGTGCTAAACCGGTCAACCATTGCTTGATGTAACCGTCAGCCTGCGCTGTATTGCAAATTGTTAAATCAATAGGCCATAAGGTCTGTTTACTTGATAAAAAGGTAGCTGTACCAGGTCCTGTTTTCATAGGCAAAACCTGGTCCAAACGAACCTTTTCCATCCCGTAGCTACTACCCGACATCACCGGGTTTTTGAAACAAATAGTTTTTTCAAAAAGACGTTTTTGTGGTTAGCAAAAATCGACTTTTGAGTTTTTATAGCTTTTTATAAAAAACTTTGGTAGTAGAATTTACGAAATGATATAGAAAAGGAAATTTTCTGTATTTTTATGAAATCAGAAAAAATCTGTCGTTATTTTGAGTTGTTTAAAAATCTTGGTTTTTAAAACTAGAACACTAAATACTGGATAAGCCCGCCCCGGAGGAATGAGTTCTACTGTATATTATACAGAAACTTCAGACAACCACGTCCGTGGTGTGAGCTTAGCCAGAACTATCCTTCTCTAAAATCGGGCTTCTAGATTTCCCCGTTTTTAGAGAGGATGGCTTTTAGTATGTCTAGCAAGCACCTAAACTCTTCGTTTTAGGATTGAGCCGTTTTAACCGGTTAAGCCAGATGCTTGATGCGGATTAGAACCTGCTGACAAAAATGAACACAAAAGTCCCTAATTGATCTCTAACAGCTGAGCTGGTGATTGGGTCAAATCTAGAGAGATTTGTCCAACCACAAGTTCCGTTGTAGAGGGTTCTCAGAAAAGGGATTTAGACTTTAACTTATTTTAGATTTTAAATTCAACTTTTATTTTAGTGGAACTTCAAAATCAAAATAGTGGCTGGCAGACAAAAGGCGGAAATACTTGAC
>SCLH01000390.1:636495-681480 GCA_004367855.1 Oikopleura vanhoeffeni | reverse complement strand
TCGGTTTTTATTATTTGTTATGTAATTAACACGCTACTTTTCATGATATAGCAGTGCGCACAGTATCTGTGATAAAAAGAAATGAACACGAATTCCATACCAACGTTTGTGAGCATTTTATTCGCTTAATAGTTTCGCTTTAATAAAAATTATTTTTTATAATATATAAGAGAGATTTTGCAATGTTTACGAAATTTAGTTTTTTTTCATTTTTACGAATCACCTGAACGTAAACTTATTATCTCTTGCCCAACATTTGGTCGGCTGTTATGTTTCCGTGTTATTTTGAAAGTTTCAACTTATTTGTATATATGACCTGCTCGAGTTTTTAGCTGCTGGGCAAAAATTGTGAATTTTTAAACTCGTTTTCGTAATACGCTTTACGAATTTACAACTAATTTGAATAACATTTTGGATTTATAAAAATTATGAAAGGTGTTTACTTAACAATATTTTTTTTCATTTTCACGTTTGATGATTTTAATCACAAGTTACAGACTGTTAAAAAGTGGTTACAAATACCTAGCAATTACAGCAATTTACATTCAGAACCCCCTTAAGGGGTCAGGGACTATAGTTTCGCATTGTCCACCCTATTCTAATGCATTTTCCAATTTTTCAATTCCAACATTTGGCAATATCGATGTTGTATGTTATATCATCAAAAGCCAATGAAATTACTAAATCTCCCCTGCGGCAAATTTGTCTGATAATTCCTCGAGAATCACAGGGAAGATGACTCCAGGTGGATGAGTTATATGTATTTTTACCTATGTCCTGGATAATTTCTCCTTTCAAACTGAGTGCTCGGATAAAGATGATCTTGTCCGACATGTAAATTCCATCATATACGTGATGTGCCGTATTTGCCACTACGCCACCTACCGAGAGTAAAATGCCATTTTCATCGACATAAATGGCATGTAAAAATACACGTGGTACAAATGCATCGTTTTCTTTGTGCAGGTAAATAGAGCTGAATTGTATCCGCAGATTTTCATCGATTTCCCAGGAGACAACTTGACGGTTGGTATGAAAATAAAATGTGTTTTTGTAGTGAAAACAACCCATCGGAATTTCAGTGATCCTTCCTTGTTCGGTATGTATCCGGTTTTCTTTCGGAATTGCAGGAAAAAATTTCAAAAGATTTAATTCGTTTAATTGCACGGTATGTCGGAAAAGAGTAGAGGCACTTTCTGAATGAAAAATTTCGAAAATTTAAATATTTGATATTCTATCAAATGCCACTAATAACTTCCCAACAATTTTGATATAGAAAGTATCGCCAGCTTTTAAAATGATATAATTTTTGAGCGCGCCCTTCGGGCAAAAGATCCAAATTTGACGCCCGGAACTAACAGCAATTCTACCATCGAGATGAATGTCAATATGCTTCAAATGGGGTATACTATTTTCATCGATACTTTTTTTAGTCGACTTTCTAAAAAAAGCCTATTTTTAACTATAGAGAAATGTGTAGGCGGAAAATATTTACAACAGGGTCTGACGTATAGGTGAAACCTACGCAAAAACGTACGTAAGCCTCCGCAATCGCCAACGCATCTAAAAATAAAAACTTTTTCTCCCTGACTTCCGGCGTATAGGTGAAAGGCAAAAATAGGTACTTTTTTCAAAACTTTTCGGGGAAAAAGATATGCGTTTTCTAACAGCCAAAAGATAGGCTGCCTATCATAGGCAATGCCTATCAGGCATATGTGAGGATTTTAATTAATAAAAACATCGTCCTATGTTCCTCCAGTTCCCGTTCGTGTTTGAGCTGCTTTTGACCAATGAGAGCACCGGATTTCAGTTTTTTCACCGATCTTAAAGAGGTTCAACCATCAATGACCCCCCCCGTAATATTTGAACAAATTTTACAAAAACAAAATGAGTTATTTTTTTGGAATCGCCGCAAAATTTTTCACAATTAATTTGAACGAGCCAATTCTACGATGTTTTTTTGCCGTTTTTGGATGATTTTAATTATGCTTGAGCCTATATAAAGGCTCTGTGCTCCCACGGGTTAAAAAAGAGGCGTTAAAGCCTACGCAAATTTCATAGCAGAAGATAGGGAGAAAAAGTCGATGAAACAAAATATCGATGAAAATGGTATACCTCGCTTTAAATACCCGTTGCCAAACCCACCCCGATGATTTGATAAAGGCTGACACATTGGCATGAAAGAATCATCTATCCAATCAATTTCTCTTGATATAGAAATTGAAAAATCGTTGATTGCAGTTTCCCATTTTTCGGATACTTTTCGGCAGTTGTCGAGTGATTTCATATCCAAAAAACTGAAAATTTTCTTTGTCAAATTACTCAAAAAAGGTCTTTCGCTTAAATTTGAAATGATATCTAATTTATTTTTATTCATTATTTCCTCCAACTTCTTTCGTGCTTTTTTATTCTTCTTTCTTCGTTTACTTTCTTCGTTTTTTTTATTTGCCATTTTTAATTCAAAGGCCTTTTATTGATTGGATCGGATTGACTGGTTGGAATATTTCAACGATATCGGATCGATGGTACGGTTTTCGATAAGTGTCGATTTTGCAAGCCTTTTTTAATTGGATCGTATCGACTCAAGCATAAAAAGTAACTATATCATATCTGATCGACTGACCCCCAAATTTTAATCATATTGGACCGTATCGGATCGACTGACCCCTGAATTTGTATTATATTGGATCGGATCGACTAACCCCTACATTTTGATCATATCAGATCGTATCAACTGAGTTGAACTCCCATAGGCTATGGGCCATAGCCCTATTTGAGTCAAATATGAAATTCGTTGTTCTCAATGTTTATTAAGGGGGTCGGTGCATTTCGACAGATGCGGATATGATACGGCCTCTGGTCATCTGAGAACTTTAGTTGCTGATATTGTCTCCACAAAGCATTTTGGTGCATTTTGACAGATACGAATATGGGCTCTTGATGAAAAACTTTTTACATGGTTTATATATTCTTCTCAATATATACCATCAAAGTAATGTTTCANAATCCAGACAACTTTTGTAACTACAGAATTTTCGAATTATTGCTTTTGAAAAAAATTTTGAGTTCGAATTAAACTTTTCGAATTCGACAAATTATGAGAAATTTTTGAAAGACTGAGTAAAATAATGCCTTATTTTTTGTTTAATTTTTTTTAAATATCTGTTTCGAATCAACAAAAAACACTCTTGAAAATGGCCACTTATTTCATTAAACTCATGAAAAAAAATATTTCTTTCGATGTGCTAAAATTTCGGATTTTTTCGTCTTTTTTCAAAAAGTTTAATTTTTGATTTTTCTGTAGAAATCGTATAAAAATAAATTGATTAAATTTTAACTGGTGGTCGAGACTATTTTTTTTCAGCTCTAATTAATAAAAAACAAAAAATAAATTTTACTTTGATTTAGACACCTTCGATAGCAAACGCGCGTTTTTTTGAGTGTTTTTTCAAGAGACGATTTATAACATAAAAATAATCGATCTGAATAAAAAACTAGTTATACGAAGTANGCTCAAAAGTGGCAACTTTTGTTCGAAAAAGTTTTTATTCGAAAATTTGGAAGTGGCAAAAAGAATCCCATTAAGAAAAAAAAATTGAAAAAGTGCAAATTTGTCAAAATGCACCGACCCCTTAATCGCATTTTACGACCCAGAATCATAAATGGCAAGATAAGTTATAAAGTTATCAATAAACGTAAAAACAAAATGACGTTTGTACGGTAATAATATACGGTATGACGATTTGAAATAAGGAATTTCAAAAGTCAAAAATCGGTTTTAATGTGTTAAGGCTATCTTGTGGAGAATTTTTTTCTGGTCATTTTAAGAGCAAGGATTTTTTTTTNTGATATACGGTTTCACGAATAATTTTAAAGTACTCAAATTACGTCAAATTTTTTGTTTTATAACTTCAAACGTTTTTAAAACTTTTTTTCAGTACAGCAAAGTCGATAAAAATCACCTGACGAAATAATTGAAAATAAGGTTCGCATATGTCAAAAATTAATCATTATTTCTTGGAAAATAAGACCTCAAAAATTTTCGGCGCTGAGTTGAGTACTATTTGTGTACTGAACCAAATCCCTATTTAATATTGGAGGTATCGTGATTGTTTTTGGAATTTGGTGTAATGGTAAAAAAGTCCTTAAAAGACTTTTTAAAAAATGTTCCTCACTTTTTCAAAAAGTGTTTTAAGCAATTTTGAAAAAACAGTACTTGTTGGCCTACCTTATTACTGGAATATAGACGATTTGAAATAAGGAATTTCAAAAGTCAAAATCGGTTTAATGTGTTAAGGGTTTATCCCTGCTCCTACATTTTCGCAGTTATTATGTCATCAAAAATGCACCCAAATTCAATTGTTATATGTTTCGAACGCATAAACAACCCAATGACAACAAAAAAAATTGGAAATTTTGCGTTTTCGTTTTTTTCTAAGTCTTTTTTCTCAAAATTATGTTCAAAAACAACGTTTGATGTCAATTTGACCACTAAAACTTCAAATATCGGCGTTGACGGAAGCCACTTTCTCTTCAGTGTTGCCTCAGCTTTTCTTTTGAGCCTACTTTCGAAAAGATCGAAGACATTTTTTTTCGGAATTTTATTCACGTGGACCTTGAAAATTCGATATTTTTTGTTTGGTCGAATTGACAAAAACGCTCCTACAAAGTTTCTTTTTGGTTGTAGACTAGCTTTTGCAAAAATTTGAAGTAAATTTTGAAATTACGCACGAGGGAGCTAGATTTTCCGATTAAAAAAAGTCCAAAACCGGTATTTTGGACCGGTTTTTTACGTATTGTGAAAATATAGCACTTTATTCGACAAAAGCGCTTCTTTACAAGTTTTGTATAGCTAATTATAGCAGGTATGTTAAATTCTGGTTTATTTCAAATATAAACTCAGGGAGTAGGAATTTCCGTTTTGCTTGTTGGCTCTTGTGCCGCTATGTGTGAAGGAGTGTGGTCATACAAAAAGTTTTGGCAAATTTTTTCGCAGTTGAAGGTTAGTGTCTACAACTGGCTAATCTGAATTATATCCTTGGCCCTGTTCGGCTAAACTTTTGTATCGAGGAATATGTCAATTTAGGAGCAGGGTACCTGAAGGCATCTGTAGGAATTGTTTTTCTTGGTCATTTTTAAGACAAGCAAGATTTTTTTTTTTTATGAAAATCTTTCAAAAAAAAATCCGATTTTTCGTCCCAATTTTCTGAATTTTACAGGGTGTCGATGATTTCATGACTCGATGAAGCCAGTTTCTAGGCGCGCTTCGTGATGAGGAGTTAACGGTAATTTTCGGGGTAAGTTAAACGGTAATTTTTTCGGGTAAGTCGGACCCTCCGGTTTCTTTGCGCAGGTACTTTCAAGTCTCTACGATGAACTTGAGACTTGACTGTGAACTTGACCGGTTCATTTTGAGGTCGACCACGTTGGTCGCCAGCCCTAGCCAAAAAGTGGTTCCTTAAAAACGCTAATTTTCACCTGCCAAAAAAATTACCGGTTTAATCCTCATACGGAGGCGCTAGAACTGGCTGTTCATGACACCCTGTAAAAATCTCGAAAATTCTGAGCGAAAATCGATTTTAATTTTGAAATTTTCATAAAAAAAAAAATCCTTGCTCTTAAAGATGACCAGAAAAAATTCTCCACAAGATAGCCTACACATTAAAAACCGATTTTTGATTTTTGAAATTCCTTATTTTCAAATCGTCATACCCGTATATTATTACCGTACCAAACGTCATTGTGTTTTTACGTTTATTGATAACTTATAACTTTCGTGCCTTTATGATTCTGGGTCGTAAAATGCATTAAAGGGTCGGTTGGCATTTTGACAATTGGCACTTTTTCAATTTTTTTCGTTCTTAGGGGTGTGGGTGTCGCTTTTTGTGTACCTTTCAATCACGCCTAGATCAAATCTAGGGCAGTTTGTAAAATCTGAGGATACTCGTTTGTTGGATCTAGCCTTCGTCTAACGATTACACATCTTAAGTCAACTTGTGACATCACACCACCAGGGTGGTTGAGTCTATTCTTAGAGATCTAAACGGTTTTTTTAAAATCTATCGTTACTTTTTAGGACCCACATTACAAGCGTCTCAAAATTTCACAAGTAGCGAATAAATGAACAAAAAGTGATGAAGGAATTTTTCCGATTTCTTGACTGTTTTTTATGTTCTAGATCTCACTTAACGCCGATTTTGCCAGTTTTTTCGACTTCAACTCTATCTTCTTTTAGACGAATGTTTAGAATGGAGCATTTTTTCGATTAAGTAGATAAATATATGCGCGGTTAAAAGTGAATCGAGAGGAATTTGTTAAATAAAGTTCTAGATTCTAGAAAATTGAATGAAAGTAAACCGGAAAGAAAAGTTCGAAAAAAAAAGTTGTCTGATCGGAACAAAAGTACCACCAATATTGAGCTGAGATTTCACTGATCAAAAAGTGGCTAACAGCTAATTAAATTTTTTACCCATCAGCGTCAAATTCGATTAATTGGTTTAACATTTTGGCTTAAAAATAATTGAAATTTCTAAATTCGATTGAAGACAGTTCCGATAATTTTTAATGTCATGCATCGTTGTTCGGTGGGTCATATTCACCAAAAAAAATGTTCATTATATGGGGGATACCGTTTTTAATGCGGGTAAAGCAAAAATATTTCGTAATTTTTGAATTCTAAGATTTTCGTTCTAGATTTTTTTGAAAATTAATTGCCACCACGAATTCCTTGGGTCAACCTTTAGTCATAACCGTATTAATTGTATATATTAATTCTATAAAGGGCTCAAAAAAAAACCAACACCCACCCCTTAATGGGATTCTTTTTGCCACTTCCAAATTTTCGAATAAAACTTTCTTTCGGAACAAAAGTGCCACTTTTGAGCTTACTTCGTATAACTAGTTTTTTAGTTCAGATGCGATTTTTTTGATGTTATGAAATTCGTTCTCTTGAAAAGAACACTCAGTCAAAAAACGCGCGTTGCTATCGAAGGTGTCTAAATCAAAGTAAATTTATTTTTGTTTTTTTGATTAAAAGAGCTGAAAAAAAATAGGTCTCGACCACCAGTTAAAATTTAATCAGTTAATTTTTTACGATTTCTACAGAAAAAATCAAATTAAACTTTTTGGAAAAAGACGAAAAAATCCGAAATTCGTGCACATCGAAAGAATATTTTTTTTCATGAGTTAATGAATTAGTGGCCATTTTCAGAGTGTTTTTTGTTGATTCGAAACAGATATTGTAAAAAATTAAACAAAAAATAAGGCATTATTTTTCTCAGTCTTTTCAAATTTCTTCATAATTTTGTTCGAATTCGAAAGTTTTAATTCGAATCAAAATTTTTTTCACAAAGCCAATTAATTTTCGAAATTCTGTAGTGTACAAGTTGTCTGGATTATTGAACAATTACTTTTGATGGTTATACAGTGGTTTACCCTTAAGCCCCCCTAGAAACTTTTGGCCAAAAAGGGGGGTTTTAAGTGGTCCAGGGGGCTTTAAGTGGTCATAGCCAGGTGGGGGTTTTAAGTGTCACAGGCCAGGGGGGTTTATAGTTGTTCAAAGGCGTTTTGGCTGAGGAAAAAAATCTGAGAATGTTTAATTCTAGATGATCTGATTTATTTTTTTTTAAAAATTGAAGCTATATTCTTAATTTCATTAAACTAACATTGAAACAAAAGTCCGAACTGAATGATAAGATATGGATTAAAACAGAATGACGGAAAAAACAATAGTGTGGGGTCTGACGGCCACCTTACGACGATTTGGACCGAGAAAAAATTGATAAATGATTTATAATTTTCTAGCTCAAGTAATTCAATCAAAATTTGCTTTTGACTTTCTGATTTAAAACTCGTGGACTGTAAAGACATGAATATGTCCCCAGACTCGATTATTGGCGACGCGTCCCCATTACTTATAACGAGCCATATTAGCAGAAGTTTAATTATCACGTACATTTTTCAATAGCTTAAAAATAATATAAAGCCATTTGCTAACAATTAAAAAAACAAATTATTGTTTTTTAACGAATTAAGGCATTTAATGAGGATAAGAAACTAAAATTTTGCAAAAAATTACCTCCAAGTTACACACGAAAAGTGCATAATAAGATGAAATTAACACTTAATTGTTATTTGAAAACTACCTCACTATAAGAATTTCAAAGTTTATCGTAGAAACTTGTAAGTACCCTCAAAAAAATCAGAAGGGTCGACTTTCTCATGAAAATATCAACAAATACATACTAAAAGGTCGCCAGAGAGCAAAATTTTCCCTGTGAAATCTCAAAAATTTGACCCTTTTTTATCTCTAGTGACCTTTCAGTACATAATTGACTCATAGTTGCGTATATTTTCATCAGAAAGTCGACCCTTCCAATTATTTTGAGGGTACTTACAAGTCTACGACGAACTTGAAATTCACCTTGAACTTTGACCGGTCATTGTGGTCGGTTTGCTGTCAATGAAAAAAACAGAGCGATAGAAAATTATTTAAATTACACTATGACGCAGTTTGAAATATAAATTCACGTTTAAGGGGGTTGACGACTTTGATTTAATAAAGACCTGAAAGGCATTTAAAATGCTCCAAATTGATACGGGTGATAATTAAGTGTACTGAGAACCCATTCATTATCATTTTTTGAAATTTTCGCATTTTTTTTAAGTATTTTTTAAAAAATGAAGTTAAATAATAACGTTTCCTCGAATTTGACCACTAAAACTTCAAAATACCGACTTGAGGTAAGCCAACTTTCTCATCAGTGTTTCACTGACTTTCTTTTGAGCCTACTTTCGAAAAATCGAAGCACTTTTTTTTCGGAAATTCTTTTCGAAAATTACCAAAAAAATCATATTTCGAGTTTTAGATGGAAATTGTACAAAATCGTGTCTTAATCTCTAACAAATGTTCCGGAGAATACTTGATAAAAATTTGAGCCATTTTGCAAATATATCCTCAGAAGAGATAGATTTTGAAGTCTGAAATTGGGAAAAATCGTCGGTTATTTTGTGCTCTAGAATTATTCTGTCGCCGGATCAAAAAAAGCTTGTCTTAAAAAATTGTCATACTACCGTTACGTGATCTGTGAAAATTGGAGCTCAATTTGATATACCGTCTGGAAGCTGATAGATTTTGCAGTTTGGAAAAGGTCACCTAGTTACGATACTGTACCTATTGGTGTAATGATCAAAAATAATTTGTGATGCACTTTTTAGCAGGATTAAGGATAGATCTACAAATAAGCATTCTCGGTTTTTCTCATGAACTGTTAGTTTTCAGTATATTTCACCGAGAAAATGTCAAATCAGAGTCGTCAACCCCTTAAAGGTTCAACAACCTTTAAAGAGGTTGGATATGTCAATTGTTGTAATTTCTGAGTATTTTCCCACAAATTTTGAATGGTCTTTAACTTGTGATAATAATGCTTAAACGTAAAAATGAAAAAAAAAATTATTTGGTAAACACTGTTTATAATTTGGATTCATCTTAAATTTTTTTTAATTTTTTGACAAACTTGTAAATCAGTTCACGAAAACGATTCTGAAAACGCACAATTGCTCTCCAGCAGCGGAAAACTCGAGCTGATATTATCCAAATTGATTGAAACTTTCAAAATAACACGGAAACAAAATTGCCGACAATCAAAAGGTAAGAAAAAATCAGTTGACGTTAAGGCCATTAATTAAAATGTAAAAACTGAATTTCGTAAGGCTTTAAAAAACTCTCTTAATTGATATGAGAATTATTGTTGATTGAAACAAAAAGATTAAGCGCATAAAATGCTCACAATTGTTGGTATGGAATTAGTGTCACTTTGCGTTCATATCTTTTGATCAGAGATACCGCGCGCGCTGGTTCATTATAAAACTAGCGGGTTAATTGCATATAAATAGAAAAAAAACCTTGTTTCTTTCAATAAAGAAGATATCAGTTTGAAAACATATTTTTTTTAATTATTTTTTCACAGAGAATTCATTTTTGTTATTTTCATCATATTTTGATTAATATTTTTGTAATACGTGATTTTTGGATGAAACTTCAAAAATAAACTTTAACGTCGAAATGTCTATTTGTTATCAGTCGCAATCGATTTCTCAGTCCCGATTAACCCAGGATTGATATTTTGCTTGTTAAATTTATCAAACAAAGACACTTTATTTGTGCATGCAAATTGACATGTTCAACCCCCTTAACTAAATCCTATCAAAATTGGAATTTTTAGTCTTTATTCCCCATTCATTTTTTTAGTAATTGTTTCCATTATGATATCAAATATAAAGCGGAAGCATAACGTGTAGGCAGTGCAGGTGTAGCCAGAACGGAAATCACGCTACAACGCCTAGCATTTAAAAGTTGTCAAATTCGACAACAAAAAAGTTCATTTTATCACCGTTTTTTGTTCAAGGAAAACTTAGGAACTTCTATTACATCTATCACTGATGTAAAAAATAAACTTTCCCAATTTTTTGAAGCATGATTTTTTGAAAATACCAATAGTTCTTGAAGTTTAGCAAATTAAACATTTTTGTTATATTTTCAACTCTAAGGTGAAGAAAAAGAAGTTTGGCATAATGCATTTTCTTGGTTAATTAATTATCAAGGATAATTAATAATATGTATCTTCGATACGGCGGTTAAAATGAACATTCAAACTTCACTTAGGCATGACCGATAAAAGTTCAAGGTCTTTTTAACGATCCATCCTTTCTTTAAGAAATATTACGTTTCAAAATACTTTTTGATGAATAAACGCACAACTTATCCGATTTTTGAATGATGTACATTTGCATAAATGTTATCATTCTAATAAAATTTAACAGTTCCGTAAAATACCGATTGACGATTTGAAATAAAAAATTTTGACTCTCACTTCAAGGGTATCCCGGTCCCTAATTTGACATATTCTCGATAAAATATTAGCCAAACACAGATACAAGAATATCATTCAGATTAGCCAGTTTGTAGAACTAGCCTTCATCTTGCGTGAAACATGTGTCAAAACTTTTTTGCATGCATACACTCTCAGACACATAAGCGAGACAGTGAGACCTAAGCCAAGGAAAATCTATCTTCTGTGAGTTTTTATTTTGAATTGAACCTTAATTTTAAGATAACCTGTATAATTAGTTTTTAAAACTTCTGATAAGCGCTTCTGTCGATAAGTTTTATATTTTCTCTAGAATATGCGATAAACTTTGTTCATTCTCTCAGACACATAAGCGAGACAGTGAGACCTAAGCCAACGGAAAATCTATCTTCTGTGAGTTTTTATTTTGAATTGAACCTTAATTTTGACATAACCTGTATAATTAGTTTTTAAAACTTCTGATAAGCGTTTTTGTCGATAAGTTTTATATTTTTTCTAGAATATGCGATAAACCACCGTTTTTTGGACTTTGTTCATCGGAAAATCTATCTCCTTCTATGTTTAATTTCAAAATTCACTCAAATTTTTGCAAACGGTAGCTCGAAACAAATAGAAACTTCTGAAGAGCCGTTTTTTCAATTTTGACCACAAACTCAAAATATGAATTTTTCAAAGTCACGTGGAAAATTCCCGAAAAAAATGTGCTTTGATTTTTGTTGAAAGTATGCTCAAAAGAAAGCTCGGGAAATACTGAAGAGAAAGTTGGCTTGCATCAACCCGATATTTTGAAGTTTTAGTGGTCAAATTGACACAAACGTTATTTTTGAACAAAATTTTGAGAAAAATACTCAGAAAAAAACGCAAAATTTTCGAAAAATTTTTTGTTGTCATTTGGGTTGTTTTATGCGTTCAAAACATAAACAATGGGATTAGGCCCTAATCATTAGGGTGTCACCTATCTTGGAAGGTCGGAAAAATTTCGGAATTATTAATTTTTTGTGTGTTCATGTGGTACCTTACATTTAACATTAAGGCGTCCAAAAGGAGAAAACTGTACATTTTTCGACAAACAATGTTTGTCAACACTTAATTTTTGACCGGAAATAGACCTCGTAAAATTTTTCCTAGAACCTTTTCTGATAATTCAGACTTCTGGAAACATTTTCAAGGAGTAAATCAGAGAAGTTAGCTCCGATACAACAATTATGAGGGGGATTCCATTATGGGATACCCTTAACTTCCATGACAACCCGAGGACAAAAAGGTCAATTTTTAAGAGTTTAAAAATAGGTTATTATATCGAAAATCCTGCCTAGTCGTCGATTTTCACAGTGACGTCACAAGAATTGAAAGTTATCAATGAAATGACTGGATGCTCGAGAAGTGACCAATTAAATTGCTGGATTTTTCTATTTGTGACGTCACTGCGAAAATCGACGACTAGGCAGGATTTTCGATATAGTAATTAAACGAATTACTTTTAATCAAGTACTCCACCGAACAAAAATCCAACGAAAAGTCAGGATAAGTAGATTTTAGAAATTTATTTTCACAAAAATGACGTCATTCATGACTCACGCAAAGTAAATTCTAAGAAATATCTCGAATTCCCACGCAATTCGTCGATATTGCGGAATTATTAGAGCTAAAGAAGTGAAATTGCCTAGGTTTTTCGGCAATATTGGCAAATTCGGTAATGTTGGGCGGGCGATATAGTGTATCGGCAAAATACCGATATTTGAACTACTGTACTTCCATTTTTCTGATATCTTGATTTCGACGATTCTTGAACATTCTTGCTCAAGTTTATGACGCGTATTCAATGACACGGGTCTTACGAAATTCCTCTCACCTTATCAAACCGCCTACACAAAGCCTTAATAATTTTGAGCTCACAATCCAGCTCACTTTTTTATTTCCCTGATTAGGATTCGGACCATTTTAATTATGTGATAAATAATTCTCCTAAAAATCACTTTGTTTTATTTTTAACCATCGAGCTTTTATGATACTCCCACGATTCCTTTGAAGTACATGTGGGGTCCCTTTAACCTTTCAAAACAAAGAATTTGCCAAAAATACGAATTGAGAAAAAAAAGACCAGTCAGCAAAAAACCGCTGCAGAGAAAGAATCCAAAAAACACATTTTAAAGAAATATATTATTTTTAATTACTTTGTACTGCAAAATATAAACAGACCAAACAGAAACGCTTCGACTCGATACGATCCCTATAGCAACCCTCCCGCAAGCCAACTTTAGACTCAACACTACGCATATTTTTTAGTCTCAACATGGTGGAGGAGCGGGGCAGCTATTGATCCTGGATGTGATATAGCAAATTTACCAAAAAAAGTGAGATAAATTTTTTTTCAAACAAATTGTTTTTTCAGTATGGATTGTTTTCATTGAAAACACACATGTAATGAGGGTCAGTCCCAAGAGAGTTATTTACAAAACTAGAAACCGCACTGATTCTTAAATTAACCACCACCTGCGTCACAGTGTTCAGCGGCACAGAGATGGAAATCTAGACATCAACAAGTACGCTTTATTCAGCAATAACTTATTTGTCAGCTTATGCAGCACCAAAGTGCAATTTCGGATTGTTTAGACTTCTGAAGTCGTGAAAGCATACTTCTTTTTCTGTGTGTTTTTGCCCGCGTAGGTGGAGTTAAATGGGGTTTAAACTTTTCTAAAAATAATAGATTCGCCCATGAAATTTTTTTTTGAAGCGATTTAGTGGTCAGAATTTGAGTATAAAAATAAAATATTTTGGACTTTGTAACGCTCTTCAAGGTTAATTTATATTTTATGTTCTAATTGAATTTTGCATTGACATACAAATTGTATCGTACAACGACCTGAAATTTTACATACTTTCTTATAAGCATGATTTGACGATTGGGTCCTGATAAGTTTTAAAATTCAGTTACAAGTTTAATTCCAATTTTTTATTATATTCTAGAAGTGATAGTTAATTTTGGTTTTCACCTTTAAATTTCTCATGACCAATTTAGTCATAAAACAAATGTAATTTTCAAATTTATTATCTCAAACGGCCGTAAAAATTCTCCTTTTCAACCCACTTAACGAAAGAAACGTTATCTTTCTCTAAATTGAGTGAATCCTGACTCACTACTGAAGGAGGAGTAGATTGCCCACATAGAACACGAATTGAGCTGCCACTAGTTGTATACACTTGTACCGATACTGACGTTTTGGCTGCATATAAATCATTGAAATCATTAACTAGTTCATTTAGACAATGCTTATCAGAACTCTCAGTTCAAGATAAGTTTAACCACTGTGTATTTGATAATTGTGATGGAGGTGATGTCACATGTAGTTCAATGGCCATGTTAGCAGATGCATGCTTCGAACAACTCACGGGTACTGTAGTTAAGACTGACCCAATTTGCGATTGGGCAACAATAACTAATTGTGGACCAATCTGTGGTGCAAGTATGCACTTTGAACCCTGTGCTGATTCGTGCCATGAGATCAAAACTTGCGCTGACAGAAACAGTCCACTCGAGTGTGATTCAACACAGACGAAACTTCTTTTGGCTTGTGTATGTGATGAGGGTTTTTTTCTCAAGAACGGACAATGTGTTGCTGCTGCCAATTTTGGCTGTGTTTTTCCGAATGGTGCCACAGTGAGTGAAGGTTTTAAATACAACCGCGATTGTGGAAAACAATGTACATGCACAATGTCGAGAGAAAATAACTGTTGTTGCTACTTGCTTTTAGGACAACAGATTGAGGTACGGTATGTTTATTGGTTTATCGTTAGTGCTATTCAGTTCACAGTGTTAGAAACATCTCTCAAATATGATACTAAAATATCATATTTGCAGATATAAATAGGTCTATAAATGCAGACATTAAGGCAAAATAACACGAATTATAACGTAAAATATATGAGGAAATTTTATATGAGGCGCTGTTCACCTCTTAAAGAAAATCCATAACTCGCCCCATATTTGATGCGGCTTTGTATACTAAAAAAATACACGGTAATCGTAGTTGCCTAGGTACAAGTGGCGTTCTTTTTTTATAAGTTTTAATAATTCGGTCTCGTCGCATTCACTTATATAAGACCCAAAAATTAATGATATCTTATTAATATAATCACCTGCAAAAACATGTTCGGGGTCAAATTTCAATAAGATTTCTATTCGTCTTTTATAAAAAGACAACATAACGCACAAAAGATTCGAGGTGTTCTCCTTCCAACATCAAAAAAAGTTTGGCAGTCAACATCTCTGTGTTGTCACCTTTGTAACTAGCAGCGTATCCCCATACACCGTAGGATTTTTGCATCAGATCGCTCCATTGTTTGTTCTGGGGCTGGACGTGGTTTTTTTCTTTGGAGTATACGAGATCGTAGTACCAAATCTTCATGTAATGTACTGGATGGTCTATATCCTCTTTTTCTGTTACATGTTCTTTCAAGGCTGTTTGGGTCGGAATGCAAGTTACTTGGCTTGAATCGGTTTCGTCTGATTCCATAAAGGCAAAATAACACGAAATATAACGTTAAATATATAAGGGAATTTACCCTGCCACACTGTGACAAAAATGCTACTTGCGAAGGTCAACAAAGCGGCCTAAAATATAGATGTGCAACTGGCTCCAGCGGTGATGATGTTACTTGCGATTTTTGTCTCATAAAGTAAGAAGCAATATTAACTTTTTGGTTAATTAAAAATTCTATATTGTCACTATACGAATTGTCTAACCTTTTTGATCGGTTTGCTCTGACTTTCTGCTTAGTTTTTATTTGCTAACTGATACTCAACTTGCTAAGACTATTTTTCTTGAAAAATCAATTACAGTACAGGGTGTGAGATTTTTCCCTTCTTTTTTCCAAATTGGAGAGCGATGAGAACGCTAATGAGAACGGTTAATTTTGGCAAAAACCTACGTCTTTTTCAGGTTCAACCCATCAAAACGGCGGTTTCAAACCAATCCAATTTGGAAAAAAGAAGGGAAAAACCTTTCACCCTGTATATGTTTTTTTACTCAGAAAATGGCAAACAGCTTTGAAGCCAATTCCCGCCGATTAAAATTGCAACAGGTCCCATTTTTTGTTTAAACCCTCGCTATCGACGGAAAATCGGCTTTCAAAATATAATCCGTCTAGTTATCATATTTTATTGGCGACAATTAGCTTCAAAGCTGTTTGCGATTTCCGGTTTAACAAAAACACATACTGTATAATTATCGGATTAATCAAAAAAAGTATCTTATAAGAATTGGTTTTGCTTAACAATTCTTAATTTAAATTCTAAAACATAACAAAAAAAAATTTGAATTTTAACGATGATAATATTGAGAATTCAAGCGCCATCTGTGGTCACTTGTTAGAATTCTCTATATCATTCTTAGAGTCAAGTTTATTCAACGGTATTTCACGACAATTTATGATCATAGCTAGTTTACAAAAAACTTTCATCTAAGGTAAATCGACACTAAGGATTTCGTAAATAATCTTGAAAATTCCGAAAAATGACTCCAGGCAACACTCGAGTGCTCAAATTCAAAATTGAAGTACTTTTGAAGACCATATTATTTTCGAGAAAATATGTATTTAGTCGATCGATCCCGAGAAATCAAATTATGACTTAACCTGAAATAACAGTGAGAAGCTTATATTTGGGCCGTACTACTGAAAAACGCAATACAATTACAAGAGCCCAAATATACAGGAAAGTGTGAAAGAGGGATATGATCAAATCTCATTACCGTAAAATCACGGTATTAAGGGTGTGTAATCCTTTTGACCTTTTACGAAGCTATTTTTGGATAAACTAGCAGAGCTGATATCCCAAAAAAATTTGCATCTTGAAGAACAACTCTTCACGGTTTTGTAATTTAACAGTAATCTGATACAATCCCACCTACGCTTTTAAAAAGCCTCCTAAAAAATTACTCAAAACGTATCTTCTTCAATTTTCACCATTTTTATATTTTTTTTTGTGTCAGGCTCCAGAGAAGCGTCACACATAATGCAAAAGCGCCCTTTACTCGGAATTTTGCTTTTGGCGGCCAAAAAACAAAACCAAAAATTATTGATTAATTTAGGATTTAAATTGAAAGTGCGCTAATTTGTTTTCTTTTGACGCTTCCGAGTTAAAAATTGCACGAAAATCCTTAAAAGTGTTTAAATTTACGGAAAAAATCATTTTGAAGCATTTTGTCTATTTTTTTTGGTTTCTAAATTTTGTCAAAATTAAAAATAAAATTTTGACATTGCCCCCAAGAGACGCCGAATCAAAATTTCAAACAAAAACCCTGATGCATTGTCAAACAAGTCTTGTGCTTTCAGAGGCAGTATGAGCCGAAACTATATCTCGGAGCCTCCCAAACTGAGCATTTCAAATATTTTATTTTTTGTTTTTTCGCGTTTTTGTCCGCCAAAAGCAAAATTCCGAGGAAAAGGCGATTTTGCATTATGTTTGAGGCTTCTCTGGAGCCTGACACAAAAAAATAATGAAGAATGATGAAAATTGAAGGAGAAGATACGTTTTGAGTAATTTTTTAGGAGGCTTTTTAAAAGCGTAGGTGTCGGCGTAGGTGGGATTTTATGTGGTAATAATTAGCGGGTTTAAGACGGTTAATCATCTGTTTATGAAAGAACCAGATGTCCGGTAAAATTTTGAAATGTGGAAAATGACATCTTTCATCACAAATACCATCTGAACTTTTAATTGAATTATAATTCTTTTTTTCATTTATAGATTTGAGAAAGTTTATTAAATTATATAAACTACTTCTCACTTCTTGATTTTGCCTATTAATTGTTAGATTCAACATCTATTTTTATAAATACGCAAAAATTTCCAAACTTATATTTCTACTTTACAGTCCTACCCCCTCGAAATGCAAAAAAAATCAAAAAAAAAGTAAGCATTTCAAGGGGGCAAAGGGGATTATGCGCATTTCAAGGGGGCATGCCTTTTTTCTAGAGAAATTGTTTTTTTTCTTGATATTTTATGTTTTTTCGATTTTTTGAAACATTCTACACAAAATAAGAATTGTGGTTTGCTGAATTTCTAGTTTCAAAGACTTAAAAATTAAATTTTGTAGAAATTTTAAAATTTAATAATACGAATAGATGTTTAGAAAACAATTAAGCGGTCTTATCATAAATTAATATACAGAATACAGTGGAAGTCGGGCTAATAAATTAATGTTGTTTAAAAGTTTAAATAAAGGTCAACTTATTAAAATAAGGCAATTGAATGCGAGATTTTAGAAATTAGAATCTTTTGGTTTTTTGAAAAATGCGTTATTGGCATTTGAAGTTTTCTTTTGGAGCAGATGCTTTAATTATTTCAACATCTTGTGTTTCTGGCACTGACTCAAGAATAATCGAATCATTATCAAAATGTTTTCGGCATTGACATTTTCACAGAAGTCAAAATTTTCAAGTTCTTGCATCATATCAGCGAGATTTACTTTATTTTGAATATTTTCATTCTGAGAATAGAGCAAAAATCATGGGATTCTTGAATTTCATCTAAATTTTGAAGAAAACGCATCATCGATAATTGCTACCATATCAGGATTGAGAGCATGTTCATCAGTTAAACCTGCCATTTTCCAATATGTTGCGACAAGCTCCGGTTTCAAATTGCTGTAAATTTCGTGCTAATGTTTCGTGCTAATTTTTTGTGCAATGTCAAACTATTACGCTTGAGTATTCTCCGTCATTTTTGTTTATAATTTTTATGCAAAAAGCAGACCTTATATATAGCTATTTTTGAGTCTCATACTGACAATTAAACAAATAAACCTTTTTGCGCGCCAAAAAAAACGATCGGAAATATCATCTTGTCAGGTGATGATCGTAGAGATAATCAAAGAAAAATTTTGTACGTAAAAAGTAGATTGCGTACTGTGCAAAATAAATATGCATTTTAAGGGGTGAAAGTCTTTTTCAGAAAAAAACAGGCATCGAGGGTTGAAGGGATTATTTGCATTCGAGGGGGCGCATTTCGAGGGGGTAGGGACTGTAATATCATTATTAACTTCAAATTTAGAAAATGTTCAAAATTAGTGTTTTTTACATTTCAGTTTTCAGAATTTTGAGTTCAGGATATATTCATTCTTGATGCAGCATATCATATGCATTTTCACTTGAGAATTACGCCCCTAGGCAATTGCCGTTCAATCAACTTTGCCCTTGTGCACCACCCTACCACTTAGCACGTTTCTGCCTTGGGAGAGAATTGCCGCGGGTTTTGATGCAACCCGAAAATCTCGTCTTTAAATCTTAAGTGTTGAAATATTATTGAAATCTTGCCTAAACAGTAACCAAAAGAATACAGCAAATGTAACATTTATTGTTCTACATTCTACAAAAATAGTCTAAAACACTCCTTGACCACTTAACGATACAAGAAATGTTTAGTGTTTTTTCTCATTGAAATTATTCATGCGCTGAAAATCTTCTTTATATGATAAAAATCGACGACTGCTGGATACACCAAGAAAATCGTTCGGATTGTGAAGGATAGAACTGCATAACTTTCGCTCCAGAAATAGAAGTAGACTTTGTACCAGTAGATCAGAGTCACCAGAACGCGAATTGGTAAAGTCATCATAAATCCGAGTAAAATAGCTTGAGACCACATTCCATCTCCGTAAATATGACTATATATAGTTGAGGACAAGAACCTGAATTATAAAAAAAATGTGATTTTTTGACTTTTGTATTTTTGACTCGCTGTCAGGTAGTCCCTGACGTATGTTAGTGACGTGTGTTATGGATCTCCTCCCTGAATGGGTTTGCTCACGAACGATATTTATGATACGATCGAAAACTCTTATCAGAAAAATTAACCAACAAATGATACATAAATTAATCTACTAGTACGTTTGTCAACCAAAGCGAAATAAAGCAAAAAGAACTGTTCCAAATCAGACTATTCTTCCTATTTTTGAAAAAGAGTTTGAGATTTTAAGTTTTTGACGAAATTGGAATATAGTGGATTTGGATGTCTTTCTCTGGCTATTTTGAGCTTTCTTAAAACTAAGCCAGATTTTTTGTGACTACTTTTAGAGCTGTTTTACGGCTCCTTGTTTATTTAATTTGTTGCGTTGAATTAAGACTTGATGGGGGCCATTTTTTCACAGTGAAAAAAATTAAATGTACAGTCTGAGGTTTCTCGTTTACTGCTTTTTTTTATTCCGCGAAAATGAACCAATCAGATACAGGTATTTCGGATATTGACCAATCACCATCGAGTATTTTTGCGGATAAAAAAAAGCAGTAAACGAGAAAACTCAGGCTGGACAGTTTGTTTAATTCAATAAATTAATAAAACGGATTGTTTGGTGTGATTGAAAAAAAAATTTCGTCCGTCGCATTTATATTTCTGTCATTTTTGTTTCATTTTGCAAAAGAAATGCATCTCGAGATTCTCGTTTCCGAAAGTCGAAATTAAAACAGTTTGGACTCCCCATTTATTGCTGAGTGGCACTTTGATTGGGAAAAATACAAGTATAAACAAAATTTTCTCAATTTTGAAGCAGCAAATAAGAAGCCCTGATTCTCACCGCTGAATTTTACTTACATTGGCACTTCCATTATTGGTTGAATTTGAAGAATATATCTCAGTGACATAAAATATCCCAAATGCATGTTTTGCTGAATAATAATGAATATTTGAATAAAGTTTTATAAACACGGTAAAATAAAGTTGGAAATGCAAATTTCGGGGTCAACCCATTTGTAGTGTTTTTTTCGAGACGGCGGCATTTTGCACTACGGGCTGTAGTCTACGGCAGTGTTCTAAAACGGGATGAGTTTTCAATCCCGATCCCGCCCGGTCCCGACTCACAATTTTTTATTTTATCCCGATCCCGAGTGTTATAATTTTTTTAATCCCGATCCGTGGTGAACTGGATTTTTGAAAACGGCTTTTCTCAAAGCGGCGACTGACCCTAGCAAACAAATGGTACAGCATATTTTGATCGCGCTAGTAGTTCAACATTTTGCAGATAATCTTAATCTGATCACTCAAAATTTTGAGGAAAACATACGATACTATTAACGCTAAATTATTTTTAGGTTTATGCGGCTAACTTTTCCATCTGCGCTAAATATTAATTTTGGAAATAAATAAAATGCAAAAATTAAAACGATTCGTGTCCATTATTCTTTAAAAAGTTATTTTTAATAAGTTTAGTAATGTTAATGTTATCTATCAGTTACTACAAATTCTATCAGTTTTTATAAATCGGTTTCATACTATTATTTATGGTGCTTAATTATTTAATTGAAATTAATAATATTGAAATAAATTAATTGAAACGACGTAATTCGAATTATTTTTCAAAATTTTTTTTCTTCAACCTAAATTGTTTTTTTATAATGTTTATCTTCCAGATTACAAGTTTTCTTGGACTGCGGTGATCACGAATTATTCATTTTTTTACGAATACTCAAATACTTTTATTTTCAGATGCATGCGATTTGAAACTCACTTTCTGCCACTAGATGGCCCAAAAAAATTTCTTTGCTCGGAATCTCATTTTCGGTGGCGATTACCCCCCGATAGCAAATAAATGTTTATCAGGAGTTTAGTTTCAGTCTGTAGGGTTTCCGCTGCGCACCCTACCTATACGCCGGATTTCATTTTAATTTAATTGTATTAATATATTTCCAAAATTGATATCAATCGCAGTTAAAAAAAATTATCTGCATATTCTGATAAAGCAATTTATCACTAATAATACCGGATATTTTGCTCAAATGTTGGAGTAATCAGATAAAATTATCTGTGAAATGTTGAACTTGCCATGGATGTCACAAAAGCGTTCTTTATCAATATGGCGCGATAAAAATGTGTTGTATAATTTGTTTGCTAGGGTCAGTCGCCACCGTAGTGCGCAGTGCACTGTGCGCTCCGTTTTATGGATGTTTGCTTGAAATAAAGGCATCATCAAAAATTTATTGATATAATAACAAGCTCGATTAAAAGGGTTTTAAAAAGATAGAGTCTGGAATTGAAAGCGAGTCATTTTAAAAAGGACAAAAAACGGGGACCGCAGGAATCCAGATCCATCATTGAAAAAGGCTCAAAACATTCCATAAACTGTAATTTTTGTTGTCATGTTTACTACATTATTAATAATTTATAATTGTAAATAATTGTTAATTGTACTTTCTAATAAGGTTCTTGAAAGAATAATAATTGCAGGGACCATAATATTATATTTAGAAAAAACCTACAAAAATAGTATTTATTTTATCACAATCGATAAAATTAAAAAAATGATTAACTACACCCATTCCTAAAATACCTATACAAAATCTAAAATTTAAAATGATTAATTACAATACCTGAAGCCATTTTCATAAGAATATCAGGCGTCATAACTGTGAGAAAGGGACCAATGAAATCGCGGGATTCCTGAATTAAGTCGACAATCGAGTGATGTGATTGGACACTGGCTCAAAGTTATGGCGCCTCATTAAAAAGACCACCTAAGCATCATTTTCTAACATTATATAGTTATGAGGCTACGAAACCATTGTAGTATTGACAAAAATTTCTTATTTTTCCTCTAACCCTGCTTCAGATTATTTTTTTATTTCAGTGATATAATGTGTGTAGAGAGGGGGGGCAATATCGAAGATCCTGCCTAGTGTAATTTGTATCTTGAGCGTCATCAATTTGATAAAGTGGCCAATCAAATCGCGGGATTCTTGAATTGAGTCGACAATCGGGTATTATGATTGGACACTGGCCCAGAAGTTTTTTTCCAAAAAAATTCGGCGATCTGGGGACAGAAATATTTGTTTTGCGTGAAAAGGGCTCTGAAGAATGATTGCAAAAAAATATTTTTTCAATTGTTTTCACTTTTTCTAATAATGCGCTTTTTTGAAGCTGTTAAAATAAAAAATGATCGAAAATGTATCTACTCGGACAAAACTTACCAGTGCATAAATAGTCAGCCAAATCTTTCCAAATCTGATCATAGTGAAACGATCATAGAAAAAGGATTTGATTCGATCTGTCCAGTCGGCCATTATGAATAAAGGTATCAAATAGTAAATATTATATCCAAGCGAAATGGCAATCATGAATTGAGTAGCTGGACTATTTTAGGTTGAGAATGACCTTATAAATGTAAAAATTGTTAACAATGAATTGTATGAGTTTTTATGGTTGAAATTTGGTTTGGTTTGGTATATCTTAAATCCGGGAAGAGGGCCCTTTTTAAGTAAATGATACTGAAATTTAGGCCTGATTCACTAAAAATGGTCTCTCTTCAAAGATTTAAGATATATTACACGATATATCCTTTTGCCAACCAAATTGCCTCTCAGTATTCAATAGGGTGTCCAAACCGTTTACATTTGAGCTATTAGAAATTATTTATACAATTGATTTCTTGGATAGCTAAAAATAACCACACATATTTGCCTTCCTCTTAAAGGGATTTAATAAAAAAAATTCCAAATCAGTCAATTTCCATCTTTTGTTTCAGATGTAATTTGAGATTTATTCTAAATATTTGAAAAAAAGCGAAAAATGATCTGATTCGAACCAATTTTTTCTATTCTTTTCTGAATAAGTGGGTGATTTTGAGCAAGCTCAGAACTCAATCAAATAATTCGTTTCCATAAGCCGAAATTGTAACGGTTCGGAAACCCTCTTAACTACTAAGAGGCGCTTCGGCTGAGATAGGGATACACCACCTTCTGAAACTTCCTGACTTGTCACCTATGATTTGAAAATTTTTGTCAGGACGTTTGAGAAACTGTCAGGACGTTTGAGAAACCGTCAGGACTTTTGAACATTAATAACGTTTGAGAAACTGTAATATTTTGATACATTGTTCATAAATATCAAAATGAAAATTTAATTTATGATAAGATTGAAATATTTAAAATCGACAAATTTAAGATTATCGAAAAAATTTTATTGGCTTATTTTTCACCCTTGTCTATCTGCATGACTGATAGATTCCGCAGATAATGATCCAAAATATAAAACTGAGAAACTTGTGCAAAACATCACAATAGAAAATACAAACTTTGCAAGTTGTTGAGTAGAATGAATAACCATTGAAGTATCTTCCTGGTCCCCTTCTTCACCGATATCATCAATCATTTCACGGTAAAACATGCCTTTTAAAAGGTGGGAATACTCGAATTTTGAGGTAATTTTTTGAGATAGATCAAAAGTTTTCTTTCGAATTTTTTTTTTAAATATTCAAAAAAACGCTAGAGGTCCTACTTTTGTGAAGCCAATAATACTGATTTTTTATTTCTGTAATTCTTTTCAAAAAACTACAAAATAGAAATACAATTTTTTATATTAACCCTTGCCGCCTTAGTGGCTCTACACAGCCATATGTCACTTTCAAACTGTTTTTGGGCCTTTTTTGATCGCTTTTTTTCTTCTATCTTTTGCTATTAAATTTGTGAAGTTGTTAAAATTTTGTTATAAAAAAACCATGTAACCAAAATAACATTTTTGGATCAATTTTCAAAATATTAACCTCCCTGTTTTAATGCAGAAATAAATAAATTAATCAAAAAATTTAATCTTTCAGAAATTTCAATTTCACTTATATTGCTGATTGCCTAAGTACTTTTCACAGTTAAAGATAGGCATTTTAAATGAAAGTTGACCAAAATTTTTCTAATTATCTCGAAAAAATTACAAATTTGCATTAGAATTGGCATTAGTTTACTCCTGAACGCATCATATCTTCACATGAAAAATGTTGTGAAGAGTTGACTTCAGCAGATTGCAGAAGAGCGAGCTGATTAGCTGATAAATATTATATGTTGCTCAACCTTCACAATCTAAGATTTTTTATCTTTATAATTAGTGAATAGTTTATTTGTATTTTTCGTGCAGAACCATCCCGGCGGCTGGGGTATTTTTAGCTGCCGGCCTACACGAGTTAATTTAATTGAATTTTCTTAATTAATTATAATTATTTTGTATACAAATTCCATATAATTCCAACCTTGCCCAAAACAGTATCCGATCTCTTGAGCCAAAACGGCACAAACAAAAACGTTGAAAAAATGGAACAAATCAAACTGAACCATGTCACCATCGGCCAGGGAGTTAAGAATAAACCGTCGAACATTTTTCGTTCTCTTCAAAAGTAGCTCTTGTAGTATTTGATATTTTGTAAAAATTTATTATTTTTGCACTTTGCTTACACCGAGACCGCCGGTTAGGGAGGAAAGCGCCGCGGGGGAGAACAAGGTCAAATCATTTGATATCACAAGGGATCACGAAACAGATACTTTACCCTAAAAGTCTATCAGATTTTATATCACTTTCCTTTATAAATAAACACACACAAAGTAAAATTTTGGTAGCTAAGAAAGCAATTTCAGACGAAAGTTTTATTTGAACCGCCCTGGCAACCATATATCTGGTTTTCGAGGATAAGATCACTTGAGAAGGCATTTACATTTCAAGTTGAAATATATCCCTTATCACAACCTAAGTCCATCTTAAAAATGCTTACTATCTTTATAACGCTTGTTCGAATCCCACTAATGATGTCAAATTGCGCGAAATCGACCATTTTGAATACGAAAGTAATAATTAGAAAATTTCGATGCCACCAAAAGATTTCTTGGGTACGGTTTTCTAGAAACGATATTAGCAACTATGGCCTGATTTTGAACACAGCGGATTCTAGAAAAAAAATAAAGTTTCTCATTAAAATTATTTTTTGATCTCTAGCACTGTTTCTGTTCGAAATCAGACCATAGTTGCTAATATCGTTTCCTGCAAACATTACCCAAGAAATCTTTTGGTGGCATTTAAATTTTTTAATTATAACTTTCATATTCAAAATGGTCGATTTCGCGCACTTTTTTGACGATTTACAGCCAATCAGGCGGAAATTCACAAAAGTACAACCGATTCGATGTTCACTACCCCTTGGACTTGTTACATTCCAAAAATGACGTTTCTTGCACTTCCACAGAAAAAGCCTTTCATCAAAACGTCGAAAAACACCCTTTTTTGGCACATTCAACCAGATTGCTGACCCCTGAGTCAAAAATAGAAAAAACAGAACCGATTCACTTAAATTCAGACAATTTTCCGGACTCTCACCAAATCTCAAAACTTTCAAAATATATATAAGCTCTAGGATTCCAAAAGCTTTTTTAAATTTTCTTTTAAAAGTTATTCTCTAACTCTTTAAAGACCAGAAAATCGACCAAAAGTTATAGTTCAAAACAGATCATCCCGCTTTAAGGGGGTATATCTGGCAGATTTGACATATTCACGGTGATATATTCTGAAAACTAAAAGCTTATGAGAAAAACCGAAAATGCTTATTTGAAGATCTATCTTTAATCTTGCAAAAAAGTGCATCACAAATTATTTTTGACCATTACACAGTATCGTAACAAGATGACCTTTCCCAAACTGCAAAATCTATCTCCTCCCAGAGGGTATATCAAATTGAGCTCAAATTTTCACAGATCACGTAACCGTAGTATGTTAATCTTTACTCACGAGCTTTTTTTGATCCGGCAACTGAACAATTTTAGAACGCCAAATAAACCGACGATTTTTTAACAATTTTAAGACTTTCAAAATTACTCTCCTCCGAGATATGTTGCCAAAATGGCTCAAATTTTTATCAGTATTCTTCTCCAGAACATTTTAATGAGATTAAGGCGAGCTTTTTTGCAATTTCCAGCGCAAAACTCGAATATGATTATTTTGGTCCATTTTCGAAAAAATTTCCGAAAAAAAAAGTTGCTTTCCGATTTATCTCGAAAGTTAGTTCAAAAAGAAAGCCAGTGAAAACACTTCATGAGAAAAAGTTGGTACGTCAAGTCAATATTTTGAAGGTTTTAGTGGGTCCAATTCGAGGCAAACGTTATTTTTAACTTCATCTTTTAAAAATACTAGAAAAAAATCGAAAAAAATGCGAAAATTTCGAAAATTTTTTTTGATGACTGGGTTTTTAGTACACTTAATTATCACTCGTATCAACTTGGAGCATTTAAATGCCTCTAAGGCCTTTATTTAATCAGACAGATATACCCCTTAAGGGCCTCGGTGTAATTTGACAGATACCGATAAGGCTCTTGAAGAAAATTTTCACTGGATTGATATATTCTTCCCAATTTACCATCAAAGTAATGATTATAATCGAGGCAACTTTTGTAACTAGCGAATTTGCATTTGGTTTTTTAAGAAAATTTTGAGTTGAACTTAAGTTTGAATTCGAGAAATTATGAGAAATTCTTGGATAAAAGTTCCAGCAATATAAAAAAATGGCCCTTGATTTGTCGTTCCAATTTTTGTTTTTCCAATTAGTTGTTTCAACATCCACACGAAAAACTCTACAAAATGGCTACTTTAACTTTGCGACTTCGTGACCACATATTTTTTATTGCTCTTTGAAAAACCATATGGACATGGTTTAGTGATTTTTGGTCAAAAATAATTAGAATATTTTTTGAAAAATTTTCTCATTTCTTGTTCAAAATATTGAGAATGGTTACGTTCACTATATTTAAATATGCTTTCGTTTTGTTTCTTCGCTCCTGTTTATACTCTGTTTATATCATAATTTTTTGAATGAAAATACGGTTAACGCGAAATAAAGTTAAGCCCTCTTAGTCAAAAATTAAAAAAAAATTCACCGAGACTTTTCCAATTGGTAAGCCGACCTGTCGACCGTTTTAAATTTATTTCATTTAACTCATGAAGAAAAATATTTCTTCCGATGTGCTTAATCAGGCTTCCAAAAGGGATGCATCCCCGCCGATTTTCCATCCCTATCCCTTTTTTATCCCTCAAAACGGGATAAAAACGGGATAGGGATGAAGGGATAGATTATTTCCTCTTATCTCGGGCTCGGGATAGACTTTATCCCTTTTTTATCCCGTTTTTGTTAATACGAACAAAATTTTGGCATGCAGGAAATTAGCATAGAAATAATCCTACCACGTCCAGCCTACGTAAGTTTCATAAAAATTAAAAACATGAATTTTAGCAGGCACCATTTACCATTTTTCAGGACGATTCGATTTGAGATGCATGTTATATTAACCAAGATTCTCTGGTTATTTTTTTTAGGTGGGTCCAAGCTTCTCATGACGATAACGGGAAAACCATAGACGACATCAAGAAACGTTTTTTGCATTCAACTAAATAAGCTTGATACATTGGATAGAAATTTTATTAAGTTAATTTGAGATCCGGTTCACACCGGATTATTACCGGAAATGTACATTTTTCGTAGGTTCGAATCTCGATGGGCCATAAATTTTATGTCGGTAAAATCAGCGGAAAGTTAAATCCTGGTATGTGTGATCTTTTCTTAATATGATTGAAATCGTCAACACATTTACTGATTGAACTATACTTTTAATGAATGCCTTGAAGAAAAACGAGTTTTGTTTTTTTTTCAATTTTTATACTGAAATACCTATTATAATAGATTTCCGGCTGAACCGCGTACTACGCGGTCCGGTCTAGGTCCCCTGATAAGACAAATCTCTTACTGAAGCTTTTTTAGTTGGCAGTGTTATAATGCAAACAAAAAACGAGAGTTTCTTTATTATAAAATTGGTTAGAAAATGAAATAAACACGAAAAGTTTACATCATATATTAAATTTTTTTCTCAATATAATTTCACGAGGCTTCTAATACCGCCAGAAAAATTATCTGCTTCGGAAGTTTTTTTTAAGTTTTTGTTCAAGTCCGAGATCCTTTTTTCTCAAATAAGAGTATTAAGTCCCTAACCCCTTGAAAATGCGCCCCACTTGAAATGCACATAATTCCACTTTAACCCCTTAAAAGCCTGTTTTTCTGTTAAAAGACTTCTCACCCTTAAAATGCATAAATGTATTTTTGCACAGTACGCATCTTAATTTTTACGTACAAAAATGTTTCTTTGATTATCTCTACCGATTCATCACCTGAGCAAGATTATATTTCCGATCGTTTTTTTTTTGGCGCGTAAAGGGTTTTATTTGTTTAATATTGTCACGTACGGGACTCAAAATACTGCATACTGTATTAAGGTCTGCTTTGTATTAGAAATTTATAAATAAAAATGACAAGAAATTACTGTAAGGCGTAAAGTGTTTGAACATTAGCACAAAAAAAAAAAATATATGATTTTTATATAGACAGCGGTATCGAAAAAAACGCAGTCTAATTTGGCTACTTAAAATTTTTTGAAAAATTCAGATATACAAATACAGTGGACAAGTAATTGCTAGAATTATGGCTACTCCAGAAAACCTGCCGGATAGAGGCTCTTACGGCAAATAAAAATAAGTCATATCACTAAGCAACTTTTGCAGCAAGAAAGTTTATATTACGGATTGTGTACGCTGTCAAAATTACAGTACCTGAAATTATGAAAACATTATTGATGATTTGCGCGCTTCAAATTCAAGCTTTGAAGAAAAATTCTAATTTATAAATTTTATAAAATCTCGCATCAATGTGCCTTTTTTTTAATAAGTCTGACGTTATTTACACTTTTTAAACACCATTAATTATTTAGGCAACGACTTTCGAACTATATCCATTCTATGATGCCCGGGTACATAAATATCGTTTCCCTATTCCTTTGTAAACAGGCAAAATAAGATATTTATTGTTGTATTTGTGTCATAGAATTTTCAAAAAACCTAAAAAACATAAATATATCAAGAAAAAAAAATATTTTTCTCCAGAAAAGGCCATGCCCCTCTTGAAATGCGCATATCCCCTTTGCCCCTTGAATGCGTTACTTTTTTGATTCTTTTTTGATTCAGGGTGGTAGGGACCTGTAATTGCAAAATCTTTAATCCCACCTGCACGAGGCGTATTTCAGCAACACAGAGACCAAATATTTTGGGGGAGTAGTGTCATTTTTGGCCGGCGAATATCGAACAGACCGCCCGATTAGTCCCTCTTATTTTAGAATTCACAAGAATTTTGGTGAAGTTACTAGAAATTTCTTACTCAGACCGGAATGATTATTTGGATGCAATTTTTTTGAAATGCAGTTATAAACGGAGTACTGAACAAGATAATGCTAGATCTGTCAAAATATACTAACTTAGGGTGGACTTTGGAGGGCAAAACTTTAGCATTATTAATGTGTTTGGACACTCGCGACACACCCGCGTGGTGAACAGAGCTATTTCGCTATATTATAAGCAAGTCGCTATCTTTTTCATCACGTGACGACCAAAATGTTTTTTCGTAATTTTTTCCATATATTATTATTAATAATTTATTAATCCAAGAGAAATTTCGAAACAACCAACCCATTTATTCAATTAGTCGATATTAATGAATCACGTGATAATGATGGACAACCTAACATGTTTGTGTCTGAAAACACTCTCGTGCAGGTGGGGGTAGGGACATCTCGTACAGGTGGGGTTAACGAATTTCAAATAGTTCAACATGAAAAGTTATATTTCTTTGTTGTACTAAGGCAACACTTTCAGTTTTGAAAACAATTTAAATTGTCGTTTGGATTTTTGACATAAACGAAATATTTTTTCGTTCTCGAACAAAGTTTCTATATTTTGAAACCAAATTTTTTGCGAGCATGTGTATTGATTATCAAATTTTGAAATTGTTATTCTTTTCAAATTTCAAATAAATTCGTAATAATTAAGTAAAATTAAGATTTTTTTTAATTTAAAATTTTATTTTTTTTAAATGTATTTCGAGTTTAAAAATAATAAAATGAAACTTTGAAATGTCTATCAAATTTACAGTTATAGAACGAAAAGTTTTTAACCCCCCCTCACACTCTTTGACTATCTAAAGGCAAAAAATTTCGGGAGCCAAAACGGCCGCAGAATAACATTGTCACAGACCTACATTCATTATGTCATAGAATTTTGCAATTTTATTTCCAAAATATTGTTGAAAAATTTTATACGATGAGCCGTTCGCAAAGTTATTTCTTCCTTACTTTTTTTTATGATTTTCGTTCAAAATTTCCATTAAAAAAATTAATTTGTGTGGACACGATACATAAGACGAAATTCTGAGGAAGCAAAGTTTTTAGGGAAGTAATTTGAGGATTTTTTTGATATAAGTTTATTTCACCTGCAGTCTCTATTACGAAGAATAATTATTTTCAAAGTGGATTTTTATGAAACTCAAAATATATGAAAAAAATAGATTTTTCAAAAATTTATTTTTCGAAGAAATGACGGCAATTTTACCCAAATAGAGCCACAGACAATCGATCCAAATAGAACATAAGGTGGTACTGATTTTGAAGTTTTCAGTCCATTAAAATTCCTTATTTACACTCCACAGAAACACATAAATTATAAAACAAGAAAAAAAAAGCTGATTTAGCAATATTTTTCACATTTCACTGCTTTTACGCCTGGCGATTATAATTAATTGTTTTGTTAAGCGATCCCAAGATATCATTATTTCAAATTTGAGACAGCTTTCAATAGCTAAAGTTTCATTCTAATTTTGTAACTTATATGTCATTTGTAAAAAATGTATGGTTTTTAATGGAAATACAGGTGAGTGACCTTTATTTTCTCTTGCGTCATCTAGTTTACAAACGTTCGAAATTTGAAAAATGTACGTGTTGTTTACTTATTTTTATCCTATACTCAAATCGTGATCAAATAAGTCAATTGATATCGTCCCCAGTTTTCCCGTGAAAGCGCTTCAAAGTATTGCCCTTTAGGCTAGGCTTTTTGGGTTGTGAGGCGAAGTTCTCGTTTCTTGGGTGTGAGGAGTTTAAGTGCATTATTAAATTTTTGATAAAATAAATCTAACTTTCTTAGCAGCGACAAATTTTCTATGTACCACGAAAGAACTTTTTGGTCCAAACGAAGCAAAATTTTGAGATATCTATACGATTCGTTCTGGTAGGTGCACAGACAAATCTTCAAGCTCAAAATGCATTGCTCAAAATTAACTTCTAGATGAATTTGAATCTTTAATCAATGAATTTGAATGGACAATTCAGTTAATTTTTGGATTCCAGGATGTGGATCAAATAAAAAAATCAAACCCTGAACACAGCCATTTTCGAGCATTTTGCATTTCTTGAAATGTGGCCGAAAACTGTATACTACAAACTTTTTTGAGATTAAAAGGTCAGTTTTTTTGTCATTCAATTTCTGATATATATATAAAATGTAAGATTTCTTCTAATTCTACAATTTGCCATTTTCAAATTTGCACATTAAAAAGTCAATTGTAAGCTGTGAGCCAGCCCACGCTATTGAGCGCACGGCCCAAATCAAAAGATAACTCCACGTAGTAAAACTTTTCTCAATTTCTGCCTCTGGAGTTTTCTGACAAAAAAGTTGGAAAATATTGCTGGTCTTTACTATTCTTACAGAGTGAGAGAAAATTGAGCACATGTGGTTGTTCTCTATTGTAAGTTTTCTTTAGTGTTAAGTTCACATTTTCAGCTCATGCATTGAACCTGGCAGTATCTGCATTTTTTTTCGATAATTTTAAAACTTTATTCCAAAGATTGCAACGTACAGTTCATAATTCTATAATCAGGAATTTATGCTAGGCTTGCCAAAACTGGAGGTAATTGTGTTTGTTTAACTGCAGGTGTAACTAGTCCAAGCGATTTTTAACTAATTTTAAAAGAGGCCATATCTGAATTCTTATATTTGATCTTTGAAATAGGGTTTAAAAAAATGTCTTTTACAGCATTTTCAACACGGAAGTTTTTTACATGGAATTGTTAATGTCCGAACAGATAAAATTTGACGCGGCAGCCTGCGGTACGTGTCTCAATTTCTCGGTGTGCTCGCCAATGGTAATCTAGAAAACAGGCACAGACCTACCTGCTTGGTAAGTACCTACCTGCGGTTATCACGAGGCATTGTCAAATATTCTAGTAGTGATTTCACTACACTTATGATAACCGTAATAAAATACTACTCTAGACAAACAGTATATGAGTTAGTTTCAACCTACTACTAAATGCGTCATTATTAGCACCAATCAGGACGCGCTAATATTTCCAAATACTACAATTTATAATGAAGAAAATTTGCTCCCCAAACAAAATGGGCATAAAATATATAAAAAAATATTATGATGAGTTTTAATTATATTATTGGAAGGCCTTCGAAACTTTTATTTTAAAATTTCTAAGAAAGTTGTTGAGTAATTTTGTGGTATTTTTTGTAAGATGGAAAAACTTCCAAAGTGCTTAGGTTGTCCAAAGATTAGAGCCTTCACTGTTTAACAGAGCGTTTCTGCTCTTTGCCATCCGATGAAAGGCAAGGTAAAAAAGCCTAAGAGCAGATTCTCAAGCTTTAGAAAAAAACAAGAGCCAGCCGGAACTTTTTTGTCACCGTCTGTATCGGCGAAATACCTGATTTGACACTACTGTACTTTCATTTTATCTATCTTGATTTCGAATATCTTGAACATTTCTTGGCTCAAGTTTATGACACGTATCCCATGAACGGCTATTACGGAAAAATTCTTTCACCTTATAAAACCTGCCTTATGACACGCCTAACCCAAGCCTATAATGAATTTCTGAGCTCTGCAAAACCAGCCACTTTTTCCCTCTACTAAAATAAGGAACTCTGTTAATAATGCTAATAAATAACCCTCGAAATTATATTTAGTTTTATTATCATCGGCTACAGCATTATTAGCCCAACATGGTGGAGGAGCGGGGCCGAAACCCGACAGGCCGAAATAGTCCTAAAACTTCCTTATATTTTTTTACGCGAAAGTAACCTAGTTACGTCAGGCTAGTAGGATATTAAAAACCCCGCAGGCCTATAATCGTTCATAGAAAGGTTTAAACAAAATTTCAAAAAAATTGACTTAACTTGGACTCACAATTATAACTTTGACTCATATTTTCGAGTATGTGAAACTAGAATCTATGAGAGAGTCAGCTTCTTGTTGGGAAAGGATATGCGTAACAAGTCTTAGATATATATGAATCTGGTGTAACTTTTAAATTTTTATACGGAACGCTAACAAGTGTCAAACTAAAAACAAAGCTAGCCGAATTTTTTTCAATTTTCCGATATTTTTCCATTATGCTCATTTGACCCACGCTAGTAGGATGTTTTTGATCCCAACCCAATTTTTCAAAACGTCCTTTAAACGCACTCTACTGTAATTGGCATAGAAATTGATATAAATTGCTCATAATATTTTGAGTCAGACGCATAATAGTTATTTTGTAATTAATAAATACGCGAAATAATGGGGAAATTAAGTTTTTTGTATATTTCTTACTCATTCTCATTAGTGGTCATGAAATCGAAACTGATCAAAAAATTTTTTTTATTTATGAAATGATAATCATATTGTAATTTTTCAAGGTAAAGTTATTAACGTCAAATTAAAAGGACCTCAAAACTTCCTGTTTAGCATCTCGGAAATTTTCATTAATGGGCAATTGTAAAAATATTAACCAACCTGGGTCAAATATTTAGCTATTTAAAGCCAACGTTTCGAAGATTGCATTATCAAAAGCTATTGAGATATTAGGTTTTTGTAAGTTCCGAAAACATAAAGTGAGGAATCTATAGTTTACTAAATTTTGTAATAATTGTGGCAACACTAAACTTTCAGCTTTATTACACCAGCCGCTTGTTTTTTTTCGAATAAATCTGAACACTTTTTTCTCTCGAATTTTTAAGTCATGTTTCTGAATGAGCAATTTTAAAGCAAAAAAAAAAGCATCATTTTTAAATTCAAAAAAACTTTTAAATAATCTTTCTACTCCAAAAATTTTTTTTAAGAAAATAGGGGACAAAACCCATGCCAAAAATTCCAAATTTTTGTGATGAGAATGACACTTTTTGATTGACTAGGTTTCCTTTGGATGCTTGACCTAAATTTAGGCACAGTTAAAACCTAGGTTTAGCATTAAAAATGACAATAACACTGGCAAACACTGCCACAATCCGTTTAAAGGAGGCTGCAGGGTAAGTAAGCCCAAAACAAATCTTCAATATTTAAAAAAATTAGGCGGAGGCATGCGGATAGTGCCCGTCATCACTTATATTTTACAAGCACCAAGTGTATGCGATAAAGCTTAAAGTTTAAGACATGTTATTAGCTGTCGAAGCACAATGAACTTTACCAGTTGAACAGATGCACGATGAAAGATACAAGAAATATTATCCCTCACCCAACCCGATACTCAGGAAAAGGTCCAAAACATCTTTCAAAAAAAAAAATCGCGAAAATTAGATCACTTATTTTTTCTAAAGTAATTTACTCAAAAAACTAATAACCAACTCATATTTCACTAAAAGTCACTTAAAAATCAGTCTCCACACTGCGCCACTGGCCAGTCCAACAACCAACAGCGCGATTACTCATCAACAAAGACACGAGACATCAAAATCAACGTAACATGGCTAACGAGGAGAGAATATGTTTAGTGCAATTGGAAAATACCGTGTTACATACTAACAACAGTAACTCTTTGCACGCATGTCCTTGCAAACGCTTGCGTGGCACCCTTCTAATGAATTAGAGGCTGCAGCCCTGGGTCACCTATGGGGAAAAACATGCGTTAGAATGGCGTTCTGAGAGACGTTTGACAACACCGCGCACCAACCAACCAGAATGTGGCGCGGAGGCGGAACCTTATTACTATAAGGTCCGTACCGATACAAAGAGCCAGAAACTGCTTACACAAAAAATTACATATTTTGACTTATTACTTTTGTATTGAATCACTAATAAACCTATTAAAAATGAATCTTAATTTATTAAGATTCATTGTTAGGCATCGGAACGCAGGGCTTCTTAGAACTGTTCAATCTGAATTCGGACAGTTGAACAGTCCCTATTAGCCAAAAGGATAATTGGTGATAGAGAGACCTGAGTTTAGGAGATGTTTAATAAGCTACAAACCTAACACTCTGGTGCCCGACTTATTCTCATCTGAATAAGGCGGTCGTTTGATACCAGTTATATTATGACCCAAAATCGGCGGCGTGAAAACCTACCCGCAACTTTTGATATATTTAGATAACATAAATTTGGATTAAAAAAATTAATTGAAAAATAAAACATTTCGCACAAATTCGTTTTACTGGTACTGACTGTTCTGCTTCCACACTTTTCTTATAGCAAAAATAGCATTTGAAAGAAAACATCAAAAATTTTGCCGACCAGAAATGTATGCTCCATTTAGATGTACTTTATGTACGCATTTTAATCATTTAGTTCATTTCGGTCTTATTGTTTAACTCCTTATTAAATTTAAAAACTTAAAATTATGATTCATTTCGACGCCAACCGCGTTTTCATTTTTGAACGAAACTTATTCTGTCCTATTATCGCCGAAAGCCAATATTTCTGAAAATGCGCTCAATATCGCCAATTTTTTAAGCAAACAACTTCGGTGATTCCCGGATTCATTCAATTTTATAGCCAGAAAAAATTGGAATTTCTTTCACAGATTGGAAAACGAGCGCTCTGACAGAAGCTGAAGAGCGGTCTGTGGTCATAAAATTGATAAATTGTCTATATTAATATTCTTTGCACCTTAACCATGAGAAACTTTTTGCAAATAACAGTATTTCATTCATTATATTTCTCAAAAGTTAATTTTTCGTTATACACCTGTGTTTTATTCTTCCATATCAATAAATTCCGAATTAGCATTTTTAAGAGAACTTATGTTTGCAGGGGTAACGTGCGGGCTAAATAAAAAAAAACGCGGAGCCCTATACCTTATAATATACCTATAAGCCTATACGTTATAGGGCTACGGCTGTAAGGTTTTTCCCTTCTTTTTTCCAAATTGAATTCACTTTGATTCCGAACGTTTTGATGGTTGATCTGAGAAAGACGTGGTTTGCCAAATAACCGTTCACATTAGCGTTCTCCTCGCATATCCAATTATGGAAAACGAAGGTAAATCTTACACCCTGTATACCTATTTCAATGTTGACAAATTTCTCTACAATACAAGCACATGGACCAAGAATCATCGACAAGTGGTATGAGGGGAATAAAAATGGCTTCGATGGATTTCTGCCAAACTGTATGTTTCGTTTCAAAAAGTATGATTTAGAGTATAAACAATACTTGATAGCAAACGCGCGTTTTATAGTTTTCTTTCAAAATACGATTATAAAGTAAAATATCTGAAAAAATCCGATTAAACCGAAGAAGCTTAAAAGTGGAAACTGCCCGTTTCGAGAAAGTTTTATCCGAAAATGTTTAAAGGGCAAAACAGTTTCCCATCAATAGAAAAAAAAATTAAAAGTTGCAAATCTGTCAAAATGCACGGACCCCCTTAAATCAGAAAGGTAAAGTTATTTACAAAACTGTTTATTTTCAGCTTCTTTTCGAGTCTGGTTTATGTGAGCAGCCACATTCGGGTGGTGCCTCACAAATCTCAAAATAACTATTGTTGCACTCGGGGTAACTTTAACAAAGGTTTTTATGGTACATACTGTTATTGGTAACATACAGCTATCACCTTTCAGATTTTGTTAAATAATTACTTCGGGTTTTGAGATTTTTCAAAAACAAATACTTTATATTTATTTTAAGTAAATATTTTCGCGAAGTAAATAAAGTTGAAAGCACAGAATATAAATTTTTTCACCTGAATATTAGTTGAAAAATATGACACTTAGAAAAATATTGACTAAAATAAAAATATTGACTGGAAATAAATTTACAAGTAGTTGTTATTTGAATTACTTTACGATCTGTACCGAATCTAGGAATTGTTGGTACTCATTTCTTCTTGTTGTTATCTTTTATGCTTAAACAAACTTTTTTGTTATCAACTTATTTATTATTAACTTTTTGTTATTTAACTTCATAACTATCGTCAATAAAATTTTAGTTAACGTATAAAAAAATTTTCGACATTTACACATCATGAAATTTTAAAATTGCGATTTTTCATTACGGTTAACATTTTCGATTTATTCTTTTTCAAACAATTTTATAATTAAGAAATTTAAACAGAATTTAACAAAGTAAATTAAACTTTCAAAATAAAGAAAAATTTAATTTAGGCAAAAGTTGTTTGAGAAGGCATAACTAGCTTAAATAAACATGGCAAAATTCAAAATAGACGGGAAGACCGAAAGTTCTTCTTGTTTATTAAGAGTTGGTATATTCATCGGATGAAAAAAAGCATGAAATTATTGTCGACATTTTCCTTCTCGTTTTTAATGAGGTGTTTTCTTGGCGTGATTGTTAACTTTCGAAAAAAGTCGACAGTTTAAAAAAATCGACATTCTACAAAGTCGACATTTTATTTCCAGCCGATATTTGCGGCACCTTGACGGCTCAAAAAATTTGTTTATTTATTTTGTTGTCCAGAATCTAATTTACTGACTTTGTTGCTCTTGCTTACCGAATTGTAAAAAAGTCCCAGCATTTTTCAGTTAGGGCCCACTTTAACGGTACTTTCCTAAAGATTTATGACTTATAATTTATGAGTCATTATTGGTATTTTTATAATTCTTATGATATAGATCAAAGGGCCCTCAGTTTGTACAATATCGAGGACTATTGTTGATAAAAACAACGCAGGAAACTAGCCCTTATCAAAACCCTGATTGCATAATAGCCCAATTTCATAGGTTCGGATTTGAGCAGATCAAGCCAATTAAGGCTCGGATTCCGCATTTTTCAACTTGTCACGGAAACTTGTGTAAACAAATTTCCATCCTGCAAAATTACCTCCTATGCATGTTAGATATCGGGTTATTCGGCCCTCCGTCCCGTTACCCTTTTTAAAAATGAGCTTGAATAACATATTTTTAGAGCGTCAGGGCCCTATATCCTCTTATTTTGGTTGTTATTAATATTAAAAATGTGTTATGTATCATACATCAAAATTTTTTAAAAATCTCTCATTCGACTGTAACTTAAAAATTTCGAAAAATAGTTAATTAATAATTTTAGACTAAAAAATGGCCTCAAGATGCACGGGCTAAAATCACTTTTTGGTCATCCTATTAACATTAACATTTGTCATCAGGAGCAGATTTAGAAACTCGTTCTGAAATTTTTTATTAAGCCAATTCTCAAGTTATAAGTTCTATAATTTATAAATAAAGTAAAATTTAAATCAAAATTGCCTGTAGTTTTCGTTTGAAATCGTTTTGGTCAAAATATTTTTCGACCATTTTTAAGAAACTTTAAAAATATTCCGTCTAATTCTTTGTATTTTTGTCCCTTCAAAGCCCAAAAATGGCCTCAAGTCGGCGTCACGCCGGGTTAAAACGCGCCAACCAATCAGAACGTTCGGAAATTGCGCAATTCCCCGAAAAAATATTTTAATCGAATTAAATTGCTTCTAGAAGCACGTGAGTAATTAAATGAGTTCATAACAGAAGAAAATAATTTCCACGCTTGTTGCCGCGGCGCATCGTGTTGAGTGTGTGCGTTTTTTGTTTAATTTCGATCCCAAACTGAAAATAGGAATTTTAGGTCACGTGAAAAAATTGTTCTTAAAAAAATGTTGCTCGATTTTTCTAAAGAAAGCTGGGAAAACGGCGGGGGCTTTTAAATGCCCAAAATTTGTTCGTCGTGGCTTGCCCCATTCACACCTGTCATTTTTTTTTTCTAAGCCATTTTTGTGATAGTTTAAAACTACGAGTGCCCATTATTTTGTCAATTCTCAAGCCTTCAATTATAATTAGGACTTAAGCGCGCGCTTTATAGTGCCCAATTTTTGGGCACTTGAAGGTTCACTCGGGAAAATACTGAAGAGAAAGTTGGCTTACGGCAACCCGATATTTTGAAATTTTATTGGTCAAATTGACACAAACATTATTTTTTGAAACATAATTTTGAGAAAAATACTTCTAAAATACCATCGATAAAAAAATCGAAAAACGCAAAATTTTCGTTGTCATTTGAGTTGTTTTATGTTTCAAAACATAAAACAATTGTTTGGCGCATTTTATGACGAACCAATTGCAGAAAAGTAAGAACTACTATACCCTTATCTCCACCTGCACGAGGTGTTTCAGAACACAGAGACCAAAAATTATTTTTGGAAGTGTCATTTTGGCCGGCGGGAATTATCGGAAACAGACCGCGAAGTTCCCCTTATTTTTAAATTCAAGAATTTTGTGTTGAGTTCTAGAAATTTCTAATCAGACGGAAATGCACTTTTGATAGCAATTTTTTGTTTAATGCAGTTAAAACAGACGGAACAAGATTAATTAACTAAAGGGTAGCAAAATTTTATTTTGTGGAAAAAACGGCCCCCTGAATTAAAAATCAGTAAATGGAGTTTTTGTGTTCAAATGAAGTTAGTTGCTCTAAATGGGCGTTTTTTAACAAATAGTTCTGACCACTAAGTGGCCAAACTTTTTTTTGGTGCCCGGAACCTTTTTTTTGGGTCAACAACCCCCCGTGAGGTCAAAAGAATTTGTATCAACTACTGTAGTTTTCGTCGTTAGTTTTACCGTGCGCTCCTTTCTTAACTATGTGCGACACACATTTGTGTGTTCATGGAAACCTCTCGTGCAGGGGGAGGGGGTAGGGTCCTACCCGGTAGGACATTTCCTCACAGGTGGGGGTTAGAATATAAATTAAATACTTAAGAATCGCCAAAAATAATTTTTTCTTAATTTTACCAATGTATAAAACGAGGGTGATTTACTAGCCAGTGTAACACTACGTGGTTATTAACGTGTTAATCAAAATAAAGTGTAACGTTTCACAATCAAGGGTTGGAAAAATACGGAAGTATCGTAGGAATGCCTTTTTTTATTCTGGCCCTCGTAGAGAAATCATCCAATAAAATCAGAGATTCAAATTAACGTTAAAGTTTTACTTTATAGGCCTCGCTCACGCAATATAGCCTCTTGTAACAAAGCATTTACGTAGATGTTTCTCCCCGGCGCATGTTTAATATACGTGACTCTAGAATAAATTTATCTGTAATCAATCACATAAATTCTATGAAATTGATTTGTGTCAGATGCTAAACCCGTGACAAAATGTAGACGAAGAAATTAATGGCTGCGGTATTAAATATGTTCGATTTAACAAAAAATTCAGTCTTCAAGGAAAATGTTTTTAAGAGGCAAATCTTCGGACCTAAACGGCCATAAATTGTTAATCGGTTTTATACTCAATAAAATATTCAGTAAATTTCACTGCTTTTTGAATCAATAGAAAATGGCTGTATTTTTAATCGAAATTGTACGAAAAAAGGTAGGCATCTCGATGACATGTCATCTCATGACATCTAGTCATGAAGTTTTTATACTCAAGAGGTGGCTGTCGGTTTTTTAATTACTTTTCATCACGCTAGTTTTACATCACACCCCAGGTGCTGAGTCTATCTAGAGTACCTAAATCGGTTTTTAAAACTCAATACTTTTACAGAGACGAAAGATTATGTTTGGCCCTCTCTTTTGATTTTGGTTCTCGCGTTTTTTCGACACAACAGGTAGGGAGGTCCCTACTAGGGCACCCATGTTAACACAAGTTTTGGTGCATGCAAACTTAAAAGCGATTAAGTAGATCTCTTTTAAAGCCATTTCGAAAAAAAAAAATCAATAAAGCAATAAAACGTGAACACAACAAAAAAGACGGTGCTTCGACCGACTTGCGAACTTATTTCACGAAAAAATTTTAAATTTGAATTTAAAACGAAAATCCCTTATCGGCCCTTCGGCCGAATCAGGCTCATTTTCCAAAAAATGTAATCAATAACATAAAATGCTTAATTTATTCTGTTGGTGTAATGCAGTTGTTCATTCTGTTGTTTAAGGGGTAGCAGCGATGTGGCAGGACTGGCGTCAATTTAATTTACCCGAAAATAATTATGTTTATTGGTTAATTTTTTGTGCTTATTATCGGTAGCTGAACCAAATAATGTGTATTAGCTCATTAAAATCATTTTTCATCTATTTAAGAAACGATTTGAGTTCAACTTTTATTTTATAATTGCTAAAATTTTCGTCGAAAAATTCAAAGCATTACTGAAACTTTAAGCATTTTTTTGTCCAAAATTTTTTCTGATTAATTTTGTTTAAATTGTGAATAAAAACGAAAAAAAAATAGCCACTTTACTTTTTTCATGCATGTCTAAATTTTCTGACTGCTGTTGAAAAATCATGAATGTTTATTTGTCATTTGTTGTCGACTTTTCAGAAATTATATGAAAATTTTCCGCAAATTCAAGTCCAAAAATTTTATTGTTGTTTTTATATGAAATCTCCTTCAAAAAATTTAAAGCCAAATCACATGCTGAAATTTTATAGTATCTATTTGATTCCGTATTTCAATTCGTTGGGACAAGGTCAAGCGATGATTGTTTCTGAACTACTGATGGAAACTTACAACACTTGCTTCGTGACAACCGGTTTGTTCTGCCATGGCAACGCAATTTATTAAAATTTTATTTCATCCAGAAATCTAATAAAATTGCCAGGGTGTAATAGGCTACCTTTTCTTTTAAAAGTCAGAACTTTTAATATTTAAACTTCAATTGAAAGGTCAATTTTTTTTCCTAAAAATCTGTTTTTCTCTATTTTTCATCGAAAAAAACTATTTCATATTGGAGAAATTTTTTCATGTGGATAATGATTTCTCACTAAAATAGTGCATTACACCGAAATATCTGAAGTTTATAAATATCGCTTTTCAAAAAAATCCCGCATCGGGTCAAGTTGAAATTGGAGTGTAATGAAAAGTGGTTTTCCGTATTTTAACAGATACTTAAGATTGTTGAGGAAATAAAAATATAAACGTGCAAGAATGAACACTTTTAATTAAAGTAAAAATAAAATTTTCACATTTTTTTTTCTTTCATAAATCACTCCGAAAAAAATGTACCAATCTGCCACATCCGCTGCTACCCCCTTAAGCAAAAACAATTTTGTATTCAATTGTATGATTCAACGCACAAAACCACAATTGTGTGATACAATGAAGTTTTTTTCCCAAAGAAGTTCTTTTTCAACTATAAAGTGTATATTAAACCGATTCGACCCGACCTGGGTTTTTTCCGACCTGAGGAAAAAGTAACCGGGTCGAACGCTCGGGACACCCGACCTGGTGAAATTTTCAAAAAATCCGATTCCTTGTCTGAGTAACCATGAGCCTAGGGAAATGTTTATCTTCTGCAAGATCTTGAATTTGAAACTTTCAGATTAGAAATTAACTCGAAAAAATACTATAAAAGTCCAAATCAATTAAGGTTATTTGATTATTATTATTTGGATATATCCCGTTATTGCCCTGTCGTAAAGATTGGCCTAAAAAAAACGCGGGAGTTGAAAAAAACAAACGCGGACGTTCAATAACGACTCGACTTGGTTCTGAGATAGCTCAAGTGTTGCAAAATATCTGGCTGATAATATTATATAAAAATTCGTCCGAACACGACCATGTTTCTATTTTTTCTCAGGACCATTGTTTCAATCTTTTTAACAAAAACTAATAATTAAACAATTTAGTAATCTTAAAAAATAAACCAAAAAAATTGCGTCCGATTCAAATTGAATTTTTGAATGTTTATTATTTATTAATAATTGTAGTCAGTTTGAGCTATCTAAGAAATAAATCGATGAGTCGTTTATTGAACGCCGCGTTGTTTTCTCAGTCCCGCGTTTCTGAAGCGCTCAAATCTTTAGACAAGGGCAATAAGGGGACATATTCTCTACGCATGAAGTAACTTTATATTTTTCATTGAAGTTCCAATGAATTATTATCAAGCTAAATTTTTCATGTGAAATTATTAAAAACAAGTCAAGCCTGAAATTAATGGTTTTCTTCAACTGATTTATTAAAGGAGTGGGCCAGACCCTCGGCAAGCCAAGAAATTTTTGGCTTGACGATAATTGAGTGTTTTTTAATAGTTTTCAAGGGCGGTTTCTGAGAAAGAACCTGGATAAGAAATCATTGTTATTCGTTTTTATTAACATTAGTACAACTCTTCGGAATGATGCGGAAGTACTACTAGATCATGAGAAAAATTTTAACCTACGCTCAGGAAAAGGACTTTTAATAGGCCTCCCCAAAAACACTAAAAAGTTATCTCCTCTTCGTTTGATCATTATTTCTTTCTGTAATTTGGCAGTCACGTCTTAATTTTTGATACAGAATCGAATTGAAGCCCTTTTGAAATGTATGCCTCTAGTGGGTCAAAACAGGCCCAATTTGGGAGGTCACTTAAAAAGCTATCTCCTCCCACATTTTTCATGGAATTATTAAAAATTTACTGCTTCAAGTGTTGACAAAGCCTGGTTTAAAATCGTCTGAGCCCTTTTTTTTGAAAAATTTCGTCTTAGGGTGTCTGAAAATGCTTTGTGAATTTTTTTTTTTAAATTTAAAAAATATTTCAGACAAAACATGAAAAATTGAAATTAATTATTTTTTTCGAGCAGTATTTAGAGTCAAATGAGTTTATATAAACAAAATTATATGCTAGAAAATTTTAGATAGAAATTTTGAACTATTAATTTGAATCACCATAAAATTTCACCTTAAATTTCAGCCCCCCCTAAACCCGTTTTTTTTTGTAAAAAATCTAAAACCTCAAGAAAACACTATAATCAAAATACTGTCGAAAATTCTCTCAAAATAGGTTGTGATAAAGTCTGTTTGGAACCTTCAGATATCGTCACCCCACTCCCTTAAAACTATTATCTCAATTTGAGCTTAAAAAATTTGTGATATTGTCTGAAGATTTGCGTTCCGATACCGACTTCATAAGTCGACTAAAATTTTTTCAAAATGGAATCCCTCAAGAAATTAATTTCATAGTTTGTGAAATTTGCAATGTATTTCTGCCTCTATATTTAATTCGGCATTTTTTCTCGAATTTAGGTCAGAAGTGCCATTTATTTAAAACAAAATTGATTAAGGCTGACCCATCACAATTTGATTCACAAACCTTTTAATAAACTTATTAGTTTTCAAGTCAATTTTACGCCCTGGGTACCGAATCTACATATCCATTACCACACTCTTCTAAATATCCCGGCCCTACTACTAACAAACACATTACCGTTTGCTCAATCAGGGCGGGATATTCACAAAAAAAAAAAATTGTGATAAGGGATGTATTGACAAGGGATAATTCCTACAGTGTGTTCCGCGAAAATTCGACTTTATTGAAGTAAATTATTTGGGAA
>SCLH01000390.1:584501-621283 GCA_004367855.1 Oikopleura vanhoeffeni | reverse complement strand
TTTCCATTTTGAATTCTGCTCAAGATTTTTTTTCTCGTTTTGCTTCAACAGCAACCGTTCAAAACTTAGAAATTGGCCCGGTGCGCTCCCTGAGTATGGAGATTAAAATACCACCGATTTGTTTCAAATTGTCTATATTGTCAGAGAAAAAATTGTGAACATTTTTTATTTGAGTCTCAATTCATGAGGAGTACCCCCTTAAAATAGTAAAAGAAATTTGAAATTGAAGTGATTTCGAATCAGAAAATTTGATTTTGTTGAACAATTAATATAATTTTAAATTGTGTTAAGGGTATCTCGGTTCCTACATTTTCTGCAGTTATTATGTCATAAAAATGCACCAAATCAATTGTTAATGTTTTCAACGCATAAAACAACCCAAATGACAACAAAAATTTTGCGTTTTTTCGATTTTTTTCTAAGTATTTTTCTCAAAATTATGTTCAAAAATAACNTCTACGAGATGGGTATAAATGCCATGATAGTGACGCAAAATAATGTGATAAGTTACCTTTGGTAACAAAGTCTAGGGCCAAAAAATATACAGTAGTTGTTGGCAATGGGCAACACTGGCAATGAGTAACAGTGAGGGCAATGGGAAACACTTTTCAGCTTATTTCATATTTTCAGACCGCTAAAGGCAATCGGCAGCACCCTAGAAAATCCAGAGAGTAAATGTCCAATTATGCACATTTAATTATGCACCATATAATATGGTCCATATTTCTTAGAGAAAAATCTCAAATAAGAAACAAATCCTAGCTATTTAAGAGTACGGTGGTTCCTACATTTTCTGCAGTTGTTTTGTCATAAAAATGCAACAAATCAATTTTTTATGTTTCGAAAGCACAAAAAAAACAAAAAAACAACAAAATTTTTTATGAAATTTTGCGATTTTTTTCTAATAATTTTTTCTTAAAATTATGTTAAATAATAATGTTTATGCCAATTTGACCACTAAAACTTCAAATATCGGGTTGACGTAAGCCAACTTCTTTTCAGTGTTACCCTTGTATTCTTTTGAGCCTACTTTCGAAAAAAATCAAAGCTCATTTTTGTCTGAAAATTTTTACACTTGAAGAATTCATATTTTGAGATTGGAGTCGAAATTAAACAAAAACGCTCGTATGAAGTTTCTGTCGAGCTAGCTTTTGCGAAAATTTCAGCAAATTTTAAAATTTAACCTAGGAGGAGATAGATTTTCCGATGAATTTGACATATTCTCGATAATAATATTAGCCAAAAACACTGCTTCAAGGATATATTTCAGATTAGGCCAGTTTGATTAGAATAGCCTTCAGTCTCTCGTGCGTCATTAAATTGTGCCAAACTTTTTTTTGTTGCTTACACTCTGTGACACATAGCGAACCAAGAAAGACCATAACGCAAAACGGAAAATCTATTCTCCTACCAGGTTTTATTATGAAAAAACCATAATTTGATACAACCTGGTATTAATTACTATGCAAAACTTAACAGTGGCGTTTTTGTCGATGAAGTGCTATATTTTTTCTAGAACATGCAAAAAAACCACCATTTTTTGGGACATTACGCCCGAAAAATCTATTCTCCTCCAGCGTTTAAATTTGCAAATTAAAGCTCAAAATTTTTACAAAAAGCTATGTTCCAAAACAAAATAGAAACTTTTACAGTGGGCTTCTTTTTTGTTTGCAATTTCGACCCCAAACTCAAAAATATGAATTTTTCAAGGTCACGTTAGAAAAATTTCCGGAAAAAAAATGTTCTTTTCGATTTTTCGAAAAGTAGACTCGAAAGAAAGCTGGGGAAACACTGAAGAGGAAAAGTTGGCTTACGTCAACCCGATATTTGAAGTTTTAGTGGTCAACATTGCACACAAATGTTATTTATTTGAACATAATTTTGAGAAAAAATACTTAGAAAAAAATCGAAAAAAAACGCAAAAATTTTTTGTTGTCATTTGGGTTGTTTTATGCGTTTTGAAAAACTAAAAACATTGATTTGGTGCATTTTATGACATAATAACTGCAGAAAAATGTAGGAACCGAGCATCCCTTAAACACAATTTTTTAAATTATATTAATTTGTTTCCAACAAAATAAAATTTCTTGATTCGAAATCACTTTCATTTCCAAATTTTCTTTTACTATTTTAAGGGGGTACTCCTCATTGAATGAGACTCAAATTAAAAAAATGTTCAACCAATTTTTTTCTCTGACAATTATGGACAATTTGAAAACAAATCGTGGTTATTTTAATCTCCATACTCAGGGAGCGCCCAAACCGGGCCCCAATTTCTAAGTTTTGAACGGTTGCTGTTGAAGCAAAACGAAGAAAAAAAAATCATTGAGCAGAATTCAAAATGGAAATTTTTTTTTTTCAAAAATTCGATTTTTTACCGGTTAAAAATACCGGTTGTTTATTTTAAAATTTGGCTGGTGACGTGGCGGTTTGCAGAGGATTTTTTTAATTTTGCGTTTTCCGTTCTCCAGGAAATGACACAAACAGTATTCTGACAGAAAATTACACGGGGGAAGAGCGCGGGAAAATGTTTTAGAAAAAAATTAGAGTCCACATTCCTACGAAATGACCAAAATTTTTTTCACAAATTTTTCAAAAAATTTTTTCTTATCAAATTTTTTATTTTCAACAGGTTATCAAATTTTTTGTACCCCTGTGACATCCCGGCCCTACTCTGAAAAATCAGGTAAAATGGAGTTTTGTATGCTTAAAATCGAAGTTAGGCTTCAAAATGGGCGTTTTTACACCCCTTAGACTCATAAGGAGCCATAAAAAGTGGCTTTCATTTTTTTTGGGAAGACCGGAAAAGACAAAAAAATAAAATCATAAATTTGAAAGTTCAAGGTTTTCAAATCGCCCATATAGAGTTAGCAGATTAATTTCTGAAAAAAAATGATTAGAAAAAATTTTTTTTTTTTGGATGAGCCTTGTCGAAAGTATAAATTTTATCTTACTTTTTTTTTGAATTTCTCTTGAAATTTTTCTTTATCAGCTTTATCTCACAATTTTATTTTTTAAACACACAAGGTCTTAAATACTCAGTTTTAGGAATTTCGTCTTGGACCATCCGTTAAAAAAAATAATAATGTTTTCTACTAAATGTAGGAACTTTTTTTTATTTCTTTTTTTTTGTTTTGAAAACAGAGAGAAATTGCTAATGAATGAGAAAGCGGGGCGGAAATATTAGGCGCAGACATATTGTTTACCACTAATTTCACTATATCAGGGTGAGGAATTATCGTTTCATAGACGAACCCGATAGGTATTTCGAATCGGAGACCAGGTTAAGGAACATAAGGTTCACTTAATTTTATTTTACTAAGCATCTCATTATAAATTCCGTATTGGTTTTCTGTAGAAAACAGTTCGAGTTAACTCACTTTTTCCACAGCGGAAATGAAGTGATTAAATTTTTTTGATTGTCTTAATATAATTAAATTAAAAATTCGAAGTTCTATCCCTTTATCTCAATGATTTCCAAAATAATTAATTCCCTCACACCTAAAACCTTTCCCCATAATATACTTCCAAAGTTCATAGCCAAAAAAGTGGCTCTCTGCCTCTGGGGGATATCAAATACTATAATGAGTCTAGGGTTAAAAGTCATTTGTCTGACCACTAGCTGGCCAAAACTTTTTTTTGTGCCCGGAATCGTTTTTTTTCTTGGGTCAACAATCCCCCGTTGAAGGTCAAAGAATTTGTATCAACTTGCGTGTAGTTCTCTCGTTAGTTTTACCGGTGCGATCCCTATCCATACTTCGTTAGGAAGTACTTTTTCATTAGTTGGAAAATATATCGTCTTTGTTTTTTAGGCATTTTTTAATCAAAAATTTATGGGTTTCAGAAATTCAAAGTATCATTTCAGCAGACAAAAAAAAATATAAAACTAATGTTTCCATTAGTCACAACTCTCGCGAACTCATCAGATATTTATTTATATAGTTTTTCAAATGTGTGACTGAAAAATTCAGGGAGGAGTAGGCTTTTTGCGTGAAGATTACAAAGTTAACTATCTGGACAAACTCATAGGAAGGATTAGGCTTTTAAAGACAAAATATCACTCTATTTTGAAGCTCGTTCCTGATTGTGAGCATCAGTTGATCTCAATTATATTTTAGGGATATGAGATTTGTTTCAAAAATATCTACATGATAATTAAAATTATTGGGGCCTACAATCATTGTAGTACAATTGTGTAGATATTCAGATATTTCGCCTCAAAATCGGCTTTTTTCATTGCGGGTATCCCCTTAAGGGGATTCCCCTTAATTCGCTGATATTCAAACTGATTAATATCTAACTTATAATATGAAATGTGAAATGCTAGTATTTGTTGTGAGATCAAAAGATACCTGGGAAACCCCTACAAACTCCATTTAAATTATATCATATTTTTGATAGTTAAAACTTCGAACTGTGAAAAATTTCCGGTCCTGAAATTGGGACTGGAAAAAATATTTTAACCGAAAAGAATCCAAAATAGTCCTGAAAATTTCGACTTTTTATATTTCGATTCCAAACCTTCATTTTTTAGCCGAAAGGTATTTTCCAGATCATCAAATGATACGTCGTTTTCGAAAACTAGATTCTGGTTTGTGGGCATCTTCTCGTCTGATTTAGTCAGAAGGTTATTAAACTTTCCAAAGTTCGGTTCTTTCTATGTCGTATTTCGCAGATGTTGCAATTCAAAGTATTAAAAGCGCTCGTGTGGTTCATAGAACTTGTCTGATTTTAACCGAAACGACAGGCATTTTTCCGCTTTCTGAAAAAAAATAAAGTTAGGTCGCTTTTTTTTCGGTTGCCTCCACCCATATTTCACTGGGAGGAAACTAGACCAAGATTAGCGGACAAATAGTTTTCTGCACGTGAACTGTGGGAAAAAAATTTGCGGTAGAAAATTTTTTTTTGGCTTCTGGTTTGATCACGTGACCGGCGAAATCAGGTCATCCGGAAATTGCTCAAAAATGACCGAAAAAAAACCCGTTTTTTTGCGAAATTACGGTGAACCGGTAATTCATTCGGAGAAAAAGAAACAAATCTGCGTTCCAAATTCGCGTTAAAAGATTAAGATGCAAAAAAACCGTTTGTCGCTATCTGTCTAGTTCTCCTCAGAAACAGGATACCCCTTAGGGTGGAGCAACCGAAAAAAAAAAGCGGGACCTTAGTAAAAATTTTCAGTAATATAAGTCTGGATTAAATCTTGGGAAATTTAAAATTATTCTTTTATAAATTTTAGTTTAAAAGACCGGATTTCTGGCTCACTCATTAGTAGGAGGAAGCTTCCCCTATCTGAGTAGGGCTAAACCGCTGCCGGTTTGATCTCAGTCAGTCCCACTACGTCTCCAATCTCAGTCAGCTCATTTTTTGTTTATTTCATCGACACTGTGTATATTCTTGATGATAAATCGGTTGATAGGTGAATTAGATTTACATAACGTTGCAAAGGAACAACATTTTTTTAAATTAATTATTTATGAAAAAAATAATATTTTTTCGAAAATTCTCTTTATTTGCCTCAGGAAATCACCGGTGATTCAAAGAATTGATTACCGGCCAAAAACCGGGTTTGGAAAAAAAACTACCGATATTCGAAATACGTTCCCCTTTTAAAGGCAGCAGTTTTCAATTGACAGTTTATCAATAATTGATCAAACTGCACAATTAATCATATCAATGAATATGATTTCAAGAACGATTTTTGCTCCAAAAAATAAATACTAATTACTTAAACTTTACCTTCCAAATATGAGCTAAAAATCTATATTTAAAATTTTGAAGATGTTCGTTTGCCATCTGCTGCGTGGACAAAAATTTAGGGATTGTAGTTATTCTTTATTATTTTTCTAGGTCGGATTTCATTACAGCAAAAATGAATTCACTAAAATAAGAATATTTTACTTCATGATCGGTTTTTGGGCCTTTTAAATTAAATGTAAAATAATTAGAAAAAATTATGGCGCTCCATGCGTTACATTAAAAAATGGGACGTCTTAATAAAAGGCTTTTTTTGGTTGTGTTACTGTTTGAAATTTGACGTATCCACTGATAGTCTATCAGCCATGTTAATTTTGCCGTATTTTCCATGTGAAAAATATGATAACTTGGATTATCGAATACAATAAGTGTAAATTTTAGAAAACATTTTTCCAAAACCTTTACTGCAGTTATTGATTACCAGATTTTTTCAATACATGTACTACTCATGTTTGTCTATTAAGGACCAAAATATAGACTATCATTGATATATATTGATAATCTTTAATCCATGAAATTTTGTACAGTAGAGCTTTTACCCAGGACGCGAAAACTTTTTGCGTTTTGCGTCCTATTAAAAACTTGGGCTAAATATCGAGAATTTCACGTCCTTATTAAACACTAAAGTGGGACCAAATGACCAAAAAAGCGGGGCATCTCTCGGAAACCGATTCGATGCCAGATTTTTTCTACTAAATTTTAGCCAGAGATTTTTCGCGTTACTGTAAAACCCCCTAGAGGCAGATGTATTTTTTTCAAGATTTTTTTTTTCGCATTGCATTCTGTTCCAATAGTTGAAATGATAATTCTACAGGACATTTCTCTCAAAAATTGTGACTGATAGAATTCAACCTCAAATTAAGCTATAACTTATAGCTTTAATAAGCCTATAAGTTATACAGTGATATTGATTAATAGAACGGGCCCGAGCCTCAAGGCCGTTCCTATTTAAGGGCAGTAAAATTGCAGCCTCTAGGGCGGCCATTTTCCCGCCAAAATCAACCCTTCCGCGGTTTAATTTTGAAATTTAACAGTAATCTGATACAATCCCACCTTACCGCCGACAACTACGCTTTTAAAAAGCCTCCTAAAAAAAAACACCTCAGAAATGAATTTTCTCTTTCAATTTTCACCATTTTTCATTATTTTTTGTGTTAGGCTCCACGAGAAGCCTCACACATAATGGAAAAAGGTCCTTTCCTCGGGTAATTTTGCTTTTGGCGGACAAAAAACGCGAAGAAAAATTTAAAGTTAAAATTTTTGAAATTGCTCAGTTTTGGAGGCTCAGTTCAAAAGGTATCTCCCTCCACCAGTTTAGGAAGATTACAGTTTCGGCTTCATACTGCATCTAAAAGCACAAGAACTTGTTCGGACAATGCATCAGGAGAGTTTTTTTTTTGAAAATGGGCACTTACGGTTGTACAGCCGAGTGTAAAAAATTTCATGCGATTAGTTTAGAAATGAAAAATCGCGCGCGACCAAAACTCATTAGGTTGACATAGGGATATTTAATAGATTACAAAAATAAATAAGTGATTCCTTGCCTGATTTTTTAATTGGAGAATTTCGGAAAAAACCCTAATTAAATTTGGGAACATGATTTGCGGAAAAATTTCATAATATTTTCCATAAATTCGAACAGAAGATGAAAAAAAATAATTTGATGATTTTTCAAACCCGGTTGTCAGAAAATATGTAGCATTGCATGAAAAAAGTTAAAGTGGCTATTTTTTTTTGATTTTATTCACATATTTCAAAAAAAAATTAATGAAAAAATTCTTGGACAAAAAAATGCGGATAATTTTTCGTAATTACTTAAAGTATTTTTTCAAATTGAGGTTTTTTGAAAAATTTTACAATTCAAAATTAATGTTCCGGGCGAACTCAAATCTTTCTAAAATAGACAAAAATTTATTTTTTATAGTATATCACATTTATTCTGGTTCAGCTACGATAATAAGCACAAAAAGTAAAACAGCTATTAACGTTTGACGTTTGGCCACTTCCGAAGCTATCTCACCGAGTTATTATGACCATCTAAAAAAAAAAACAGACCTAGTTAAATTGACTCAAAAGTCTTGCCTGAGTCGATGCTACCCCATTAAAAGTCATTCGGCCGAAATCACTGTCTAAAACAAAATTAAATTTTACCTTGCATTTTTGTCAGACGGCCTTTCCATTTTTTCAATTAGCCCAATCTAACTTTCGATATCGAATTTTCATCAGGAAACGTCCATCATCGCCTTTTTTTTCAAACTGCCATTCAACTGATCAGGATTCGAATTAAACTTGTGGGCATTTTTGAATTAATTTCCATAGCTTCAACGGGAATATTATCGATATAAGTTTTGAACCTTCGCTGCCAAATTGCATTCACATCGAAGACATTGGATCCTTTTTGACTAATGGGTTTCAAAAAAATAAAAGAAAAGTTTTTTTTTCAGACTAACTTTTGCATCAGAAGAAAAGCAAGGTACATCCTTCGCTTCCTTTAGGTTAACTGGAATAAGTTTTGGGGGTGTTTCTTGACTTTTGCTATACCTTAAATGAAAAGGCCCCCAAAAACAGGAATTGCGCCAGGAAAAAATTCAAAAACGTACTTTTTTTATATATTTTCCCTAGATCCCTTTCGAAATTGGTTTTGTGATATATCAAAATTTCACCACTACAAATTTCGGTCAAGATTCAGATACCAAAAAAAAGTTTGTCGCTATCTAGTCTGCGTTCCCCAACAAATACCATTTAAGTTGGCGACACTCTCAAAAACGACCCCTACCTGTTTATTATGTTGGCGTCGGTATTGTGTACCAGTTAACTTAAAGGAAGCAGAGGACTGTCATTTCACGAAAAATTGCGTTCTTACACCATCTTGAAATAAAAAATCAATGCGAAAGTCATGGTTTACGATGCTCGTTTTTTTAAAACCCTTAGCTTGAGAGAACTTTCGCAAATTTGTGTATCCAGATCAGTTATTTCGTTTTCGATATTACTTTTGAGAATTCATAATTTCCTTTTTTAATCAAGGAATTTATCCAGTCAATTGTTTCGTTTAGAAATTCGACCAATAATTCTTACCCCTAGTTTTGTGCCCTTCATGTTAATAATCATATCGGGATCTATCATATATTTTCTGGCTCCTGATTTTGTGCAAGCGTAAAATAACTCCAGGGTGTAGTTCAAGAAAATTCTAAAAATTTACAATTACGTGATGAATTTATCATTACCGTATTAAACAAAACAAATTGGCACTATTGACAAATTCAATTGAATTAAATGTTGGCAAAAGGTATTTTTCGCTTTACGTCGTTTTTTTACTAGATTAGAGGACAAAAAACGGTTTTTTTGCCAATGTTGAAATTTCTTTCCCTTTTTCCGGTTTTGATGACCAGTTTATCGGTAATTCGCAAAAAACGCAATTTCCATGCCTATTTTTTCTCAAGGCTTTCCACATGCAAAAACTCATTTGCGCTATTCTTGGTCTAGTTCTACCAGCCGAAACTTCAAGTGAGCCCATTGATTAAAAACAAGCGACCTTATTCAAAAAAAATAAAATTCTTTAATAGTAATTTTCTGGAATGGTTCACCAGCTCCGATTTTTCTTTTCAAAATCTGGTACATTTATTCAGTTGATATTAGCAAGTTTTTTTTAATTTTAAATTTGGCATTGAAAAATCAACATTTTTTTCTGTGTGATTGCAAATACCACCCAACAAAAAATTTTAATTCCAAAGAAAAATGCTAAATTTTCATTTTCAGAACAGGTTTCCCAAGTCACAACATTTTCAAATTTAAGTTAACTTCACTTTTCTTCCGTTAGGGTTTTTGTCATGGATAATAAAATTAGGTTTCCCAATAGAAAGATTTTCTTTCACATTTGGGAAACTTGTTTTTTCTAAATTCGGTATTCTTCCTTTTATTATTCGAAAAAAGGCCCGGGACAGTTTTCATTATGTCTTTGCCCGTTGGTCTAAGGGATTATAATATAGCGCCAAATTATTTCCATTTGCATATATGGAGTTGACCTGTTTCCAAAATATATTCCATCTTCCCATTTTGGAAACGAAATTCTGGCCGACTCTGTCAAAAACCTGCGAAAACAGAAGATCTTTCAGCAAAAAGAAATTTCACAATCTTCTTTCAGTTCAATACAACAATAGTTGATCCATATTCGACTTCATTTTTAACCACGCACTTATTTCTGAACGTAAAAATTCAGGATTAAATAAAGTGAAATAATCCTTTTTTTATTAATTGTATTGGAAAATTATTGTAAACAGTATTAACAGTTTGAAAATAGATTTTTTAGGGGGTATGGGTCCTCTGGAATTGACTTTTCTTAATAAAAAATAAGGCCCAACTAAGGTTTCAGGTTTTATTTAGCATAAGGTAGTTTTTTTTCGATTTGACTGTTTGCCACCACAAACGAACCTTATTGAGATATCACTAGCGGTGAAATCCGGGGAATGACCTCAGAAACTAACTCTAGTTTCCAGGTGCAGGAAAAATTTTTGAAAATTTCAGGCGTCAACGGTAATGACCTAGAAAGATCAAAAAAAATAAGTCAAATTATTCCAACTCGACCCAAAAATGACCTGAAGTGACCCCGAAAATGACCTTTAGATAGTGACCCCAATTTCTGGTAACTCAAAACTAGGCAGAATGCTAGAAACAAAACTTCGTGAAAGTTCAAAAAAAAAAATTTGGTCTTAATATTCCCAACCCTTTTTGGGAAAAAACCTAAGTGACCCCGAAAATGGACCTATATGTGACTTTTAATTGGTAAACTCCTTAACCTTCACTGGATTATTTCAAAACTTTGGCAATGCTTAGAAAACAACTCGAGAAGTACAAAAAAATTAGTCAAAAATATCCCAACTTTGAACCCAAAATGGACCTAAAGTGACCCCCAAATTGGTAACTCCTAAAAACGCTTTAGGTAACTTTATTTTAACCACCAGTTTCACATCCGCCATTTAAAAAAATGTAATTACAGTAGTACAGTTATTTATTACAACACAAGTTTACCTGGGAAAAAAAAACATATAACTTACAAGTATGTGTTTTTTTTAACTTGCGAAATAACATTGTCATTTAGGTTACATTTACGGGGCCCAATTAACAAATGGTAAACTAGGGTGGATTTGTTATGTTGAAAGCCAAAAGCTATAGCCGATGTCAAGGAATTTGAAAATATTAATCCACCTAGTTACAATTTTTTATTGGCCGTAATTACCTTAAATGACAATTTTTCATTTCGCAAAGTAAAAAAAACAATTTACTTCAAACCGGTCCTGGACAAGTTTTTCTTTCCCAAACGTTCCTGAAAAAAAATTTTTCCAATTTGATAATAATTTTACCCAAACGTCCTGACCACTTTTTCGATTTTTTGATAAAAAATATTTTTGGAAAAAACTATGATTTTTTAATTTTGATTTAATTTTTTTCAATCATTTTTTTCAATTTTCTGGTCCATTGTTTTCTTGAAAAATTTATAATTGAAACCCGGACTTGTCTTGTTTTTAAGGGGGCCTCGGTGCCATTTTTGGGGACCAAGGATTTGCCAACCCTTTTTTTTTTCCCAATTTTTTTTTTTTTTGTCCCTTGATGGGGAAAAAACCTTTTTTTTTTTTGGCCCCAACTTTTTCCCAAAAAAAAAAAAAAAAAAAAAAAAAATTCCTTTTTCCCCCTTTTTTCTTTTTTTTTTTTCCCCCCCTNAAGTTTTGAATAGTAATTATACAGGTTGTATTAAAATTAAGGGTTTTTTCATAATAAAACCTGGGAGGAGATAGATTTTCCGTTTTGCGTTATGTCTTCTTGTTTCGCTTATGTGTCACAGAGTGTAAGCATACAAAAAAGTTTTGGCACATTTATGACGCAAGCTGAAGGCTAGTTCTACAAACTGGCTAATCTGAATAATATCCTTGAAGCAGTGTTTGGCTAATATTTTATCGAGAATATGTCAAATTAGGGACCGGGATACCCTTAATGACTGAAACACCCTCGGAGATTCCAATTATTTTTTATAAATTTATTGAGACAAAATTCAATTTTTTTGCGCGGTAAAATTTTTACTTTAGTGGAAAACGTTCTGGCAAATTAAAAATGTTACCCAGGGTCAATAAGTTGATAGAAAATTTGTTTTGTGTTCCAATCCACCAACCGATGATTAACCCGTGTGAGCACAGAAAAAAAAGTTCCGCCAAGGCACCGACACCTATATATAGGTGTTGTGCTCACACGGGTTAAGGGGTACGCAACGGTTTCTTGTATTTTGAATCGGGGCTCATAATAAAACAAAACAAGTTATAAAAATTTTGAAAAGACAGATTTGAAGATCTGACCCTTTGCTATTAACTCAAGGTTAAAATTTATTTTTATGAGCACCAGTGGGAGTAGAGGTCTAGAACACTGATGTTATCTCAAATGTCTTTTTTCTCCATAACGGCTAAATAAAAATGTGTGACTTTTTGTCAGAATAACAGTCTGTACTCCATCTATAACAACCTGATTTTTTTTTGCGAAATTTCGATCAGACATATTCTAGAATTAGAAAAAACCCTAATTTTTTGAGATTTTCAAATTTGGAGCTTGATTTTCTCAAAATAGCTGAACACAATTTTTTTTAAATTTGATGCGAGTTGGAAAAATATGTCGTCTTACTTTTTAATATTTTTGTTTTATGGATCTATGCATGGAATTCTAGAAAATTGCGATTTGGTGCAACAGGAAGTTAATTTTCTAGATTTCTAGAAAAAATAAGTTCATCAGATTTAGTTAAAAATACCACCAAATGAAAGCTGATAATTAACTGAACAAAAAATTTGCTTACATGATATCAAAATTTTGGTCCGATATATTCTAGAATCATGAAAACACCTCAACCTCAAACATGTGAATTTTGTCCACTTAGGTACATTTTCTCAGAAAACTGGTCATCAGACTAAAATAATTTTTTGCAAGTTAGATTCCTTAGACAATTTCGGACCAAAACTCCGGTGTATAATTTTCATTTTTGTGATTAGACAAGAAATATAAGCATAAACATAATGCCTTAGTATTATTTAGCGATATTTAAAAAAAAATTTGTGAGGCTTTAAAACCTTTAACCCTTAGAAGCTCCGCACCACTTAAGTGGTGCGGAAAAATTAAAATCGGATGAAAGAAAAGTCCTGGAAGTTCCCATTTAAAAATTTTCATTACAAAAAATATAACGAAGATTATAATTTTTGATTCATTGTAAAGATGGATTTTCTGATTCTATCGGATATTTTTCTGATCTTAGCGATTATGGTTTTGGATTTATCAAATTGAGAGTTTTTTAAGATTTCTATATCCAAGATTATGCCTAGGTAGGTCTAAAAACTTACTTTTTTCTTGGTCTGTAGAAAAGATAAGAAATGTCCGTCGCGGAAGTGACTGACTACATTCTGTTGATTCGATTGGCTGACCCGTGATTTAGAATAATATAGGGGATTTAAAATAAAATATGGCGATAACTGCTCCAAAGCAATAACTCTTGTTTTGTCTCTAAGTGGTCATATTACACCAAATTTTTTTTTCAATTTTATTTTTTAGAATCGCAATGAAATTATCTTTTCCTCTGGAATATGTAACATGACCCGTAGGACGTTGAATCTTTCCTACTTTTCTACAGACACAAGAAAAAAGTAAGTATTTAGACCTACCCAGGCATAATCTTGGATATAGTTATTGCATATCTTTTCACATTCCGTAAATTACACTGCCTTCACATTCATTTAATGTATTTCTTATGTAATAAATTGACGTTGTTACAAAACAGTGGTATATTTAGCATGGAAAATTTATTTTAGTCGAGCATAAAAAACGCAAAAATGCCTCCCAAGTTTTTTAACAAATAAAGAGACCAATAAAATAACCACAACCCAGCTTATCATATTCAAACACCTCATAATTTTTACGTTTTTTAGTTCGTTCCTTGCTAAAGATATTTATAAATTATCAGTTACATGTATATTTACCATGGCGGCTAAAATAAAGGACCTTTACAAAATTTAGTACCGAAATGCTGAATATCGACATTCCAGGGTCATATTATAAAATGAAAAAAGTAATTTTTATATTCTTGAAATCGTCACGAAATTTTCTATCATATGACATGTGATATGAGTCATATCATATGACCTCATAAGGTTCATTTTTGTAATTTGACCTTTTTGGGTCATATAACATAATTTGACCTTGATATATTTGCTGAAAACTTCAAGTGTATTTCGTCCTGAAATGAACTCCTTTGGGCTCACGGATCTCGAAATATCATTGGAAAAATTTTTAAGTTTTTAAATATGATTGGAAGATGGTTAGAAGTTAATTTATAGGTTTTATAAGTGGCCTTAAAACCTGTACAGTATAAAACAAATCGAGTACAATCTGCAGTTTTACAGTATATCATTTTTTAAAACAATGGTAATTGAAGTTTGCCCTGTTTTTTCTTGTTTAGAATTTCTAAACCCCGTGAAACAGTGTTCAATGTGTCCAAATTGTAAATATCTCTAGTGAAAGGTAGGTCCGACAAAAAAATTTTGACTAGGGTAGCTGATTTTTTGACATGTTCTAGGAAATCATGAATAAAAATGATCTAACGATCTAGTTATAACTACATATGTAAAAAGTTTATAATATTTCACAAGGAAAGTGTTTAAAAACAAAAGTTTTGTCGGGCCTACCTTACTCCAGTCATATTTGGAACATTTGAGTGTTCATTATATCAAATATAATTTAATAATAATATTCTTATAACGTTATGATTTTTTTAAATAATCCAGTGCCATTATGGAAAATTATTTTTTTCGAATTCATCGAAAAAAATCATGACGAATGGCTTCCTAAGATTTTTTAGATACGCTTTAGTCTCTATTTTAGCCTCAGCCATATCGAGATTTTTAAAACGTACAAATCAAAAACACCGTCTTCTCAAACGTCATGACAAAAATATCAAAATAATACAGTTTCTCAAACGTTATTAATGTACAAACGTCCTGACGGTTTCTCAAACGTCCTGACAGTTTCTCGAACGTCGTGACAAAAATTTTCAAATCATAGGTGTCGGGAAGTTTGAGATGGTGGTGAACCTTTTAAACTTGAACTTTTTTTGTTATTTCAAAAACGATAATAATTCGAGGCCTGCCTTTTTTGTATTTCATAAATTATGAGCAAAAGTTCAAAACACCTCCAAAAACTTAAACCAGCTAGATAGCGAGAACTTTACTTCAAATTTGTTAGTTTCAGATAAATATGGTTCGTAAACAGACAAAAAAATTTATAAAACCCGGCGAGGGTAAAAAATTCAAACTTGTAAATCGTTCTATTCGTGATTTGGGTGGTTATGTTGACGGAGCCGGTCAAAACGTTTTGGCATCAATTAACGAAGCAGAAGATGAAACACATTTTGAAAATTTAACTACAGAGGAAAGACTACAGATGCAAAAAGAGCACGGCATAGAATTCGGCAAAAATGACGACTATAATTATTTGCAGCATCTCAAGGTAATTTTTGAAAAAACAATAAGTTTTAGCTTTTTTATACCACCAGAACATTAACAATCGAATAGAAATAAAATCCAGTATATTCTTGATCATTAAATTCATCTTATTTTTTCTGCTTAGGTAGCTGTTTTTTAAAAGGACACAAAGAAATATTTTGACCAAGTCGAAGCTCAGACATGGACCATGTCACATGGTATCATCAAACGGACTTTTGCATCGTGTACCTGACCAAAATTCAAATACTAATTTTTTTTTCGTTTTCCCCAGTCAACCGGTAAATGTCGTTCTAAACCGGTTGAATATTATTTTTTGGGAACGTTTTAGGCCACTTTTAAATTATACTGATATTTATTCTGACTAAAGTAAACCCAAGAAATATTATGGTCACATTTGTTTTTCTCAAAACAATCTAGAAAAAAATCTAGAAGTTACAAGATTCTCTGAAATCCGATTTTACACGTTGAGAATGACATGTACCGGTGAACCGGTTGACTGGGAAAAACAAAAAAATAATTAGTATTTGAATTTTGTTCAGGTACACGATGCAAAAAAACGTTTGATGATACTATGTCTGAGCCAGGGTTGTAAAAGGGATGATCCCCGACCGAATTTTCCATCCCCATCCCTATCCCCAAAAACATTTCTTGCCAATCTTGCCCTTAAAAATAACATACTGCCCTTGGGTCATTCTACGACATAAAAAAATACTGGAAACATTTTTTTATAATAACGAAGATTTTCATCTAAAAAGGGGATGAGAGGGGATGGAATTGGGGATAAAAAGGGATAGATTGGGGATGGCCATCCCCTCAGAATCCATCCCTATCCCATCCCCATCCATCCCTATCCCTTTTACAACCCTGGTCTGAGCTTCGACTTCGTCAAAATATTTCTTTGTGTCCTTTAAAAAAACAGCTACCTTACGCATTTTTACTGAAATTTTCGAACATTTTTTTTGAATTAAAGAAAAAAAATGTGGTTGTACTAATTAGGTGAATGGAATGTGGAAGAAAGAGACAGGATTTGTTTCCTTCTTCGTAAAATCGGGGGTTCGCTCTGATTGGCTAATAAATAGGTGTGACTGACACGTCTCACCTCAATTCAAGTAAATGCTCAAAATGCGGAGCTTTCCATTTGCACTGTTTTTTTTCGAGGCACTAAAGAGCGCGGTACATCGGGCAGATTTGACCGATTTGAGTGAGTTAACAATACACNAAAATTTTTTACTTTTATGTGGAAAACGCCTCTGGCCAAATTTAAAATATGTTACCCAGGGGTCAATAAGTTGATAGGAAATTTGTTTTTGTGTTCCAAAATCCACCAACCGATGATTTAAAGGGAGGTTACGCAACGGTTTCTTGTATTTTGAACGGGGGCTCATAATAAAAACAAAAACAAGTTTTAAAATTTTGAGAAAGACAGATTTTGAAGATCTGAACCCTTTCTATAAGTCAAGGTTAAAATTTATTTTTATGAGCACCAGTGGGGAGTAGGAGGTCTAGAACACCTGATGTTTATCTCTAAATGTCCTTTTTTGACTCCATAACGGCCAAATAAAAATGTGTGACTTTTTGTCAGAATAACAGTCTGTAACTCCATCTATAAAACCTTGATTTTTTTTTTTGCGAAATTTTCGTATCAGACAATTCTAGAAATTAGTAAAAAACCCTAATTTTTTTGAGATTTTCAAATTTTGGAGCTTGATTTTCTCAAAACAGCTGAACACAATTTTTTTTTAAATTTGATGCGAGTTGGAAAAATAATGTCGTCTTACTTTTAAATTTTTTGTTATGGATCTATGCATGGAATTCTAGAAAATTGCGATTTTGTGCAACAGGAAGTTTAATTTCTAGATTTCTAGAAAAAATAAGTTCATCAGATTTAGTTTAAATCCCACCCAAAATGAAAGCTGATAATTAACTGAACAAAAAATTGTTGCTTTACAATGATATCCAAATTTTGGTCCGATATATTCTGAATCTGAAACACCTCAACCTCAAACATGTGAATTTTGTCCACTTAGGTACATTTTCTCAGAAACTGGTCATCGAGATAAAATAATTTTTTGCAAAGTTAGATTCCTTAGACAATTTCCGGACCAAAACTCCGGTGTATAAATTTTCTTTTTTGTGATTAGACAAGAAATATAAGCATAAACATAATGCCTTAGCTATTCTTTAGCGATATTTAAAAAAAAATTTGTGGAGGCTTAAAACCTTTACCCTTAGAAGCTCCGCACCACTTAAGTGGTGGCGGAAAATTAAAATCGGACTGAAAGAAAAGTCCTGGAAGTTTCCCATTTAAAAATTTTCATTACGAAAAAATATAACGAAGATTATATTTCAAATTCATTTAAAGATGTGATTTTTCTGATCTATCCGGATTTTCTGATCTTAGCGATTATGGTTTGGATTATTCAAATGAGCGTTTTTAAGAATTTCTATATCCAAGATTATGCCTAGGTAGGTCTAAAAACTTACTTTTTTCTTTGGTCGTAGAAAAGATAGAAATGTCCGTCGCGGAAGTGACTGAACTCACTATCGATCGCTGACCCCGTGATTTAGAATATAAGAGGATTTAAAAAATAAATATGGCGATAACTGCTCCAAGCAATAACTCTTGTTTTGTTCTCTAAGTGGTCATCATTACACCAATATTTTTTTTCAATTTTATTTTTTAGAAATCGCAATAAATTATCTTTCTCTCTCGTATGTAACATGACCCCGTAGACGTGACATTTCTCTATCTTTTCTACAGACACAAGAAAAAAGTAAGTATTTAGACCTACCCAGGCATAATCTTGGATATAGTTATTGCATATCTTTTCACATTCCGTAAATTACACTGCCTTCACATTCATCAATGAATCTCTTATGTAATAAATTGACGTTGTTACAAAACAGTGGTATATTTAGCATGGAAAATTTATTTTAGTCGAGCATAAAAAAACGCCAAAATGCCTCCCAAGTTTTTTAACAAATAAAGTGACCGAAAAATAACCACACCCAGCTTATCATATTCAAACACTCATAATTTACGTTTTTTAGTCACTTGCTAAAGATATTTAAACCAACGTATATTTACCATGGCGGCTAAAATAAAGGTACCTCAAATTTAGTACCGATGCTGAATATCGAACATTTCAGCAGGTCATATTACTAAATATAAAAAAGTAATTTTAACTTTGAAATCGTCACGCAATTTCTATCAAGACAATGTGATAAGTCATATCATATGACCTCATAAGGTTCATTTTTGTAATTTGACCTTTTTGGGTCATATAACAAGACTTGACTATATATTTGCTGAAAACTTTCAAGTGTATTTCGTCCTGAAATGAACTCCTTTGGGCTCACGGATCTCGAAAATATCATTGGAAAAATTTTAAGTTTTTTAATATGATTGGAAGATGGTTAGAAGTTAATTTATGGTTTTATAAGTGGCCTTAAAACCTGTACAGTATAAAACAAATCGAGTACAATCTGCAGTATTTAGCAGAGCATTTTTAAAACAATGGTAATTGAATTTGCCCTGTTTTTCTTGTTTAGAATTTCTAAACCCCGTGAAACAGTGTTCAATGTGTCCAAATTGTAAATATCTCTAGTGAAAGGTAGGTCCGACAAAAAAATTTCCTAGGGTAGCTACTTTGACATGTTCTAGGAAATCATGAATAAAAATGATCTAACGATCTAGTATAAAGTTTATAATATTTCACAAGGAAAGTGGTTTAAAAACAAAAGTTTTGTCGGGACCTTACTCCAGTCATATTTGAACATTTGAGTGTTCATTATATCAAATATACTTAATAATAATATTCTCTTATGTTAATAATCCAGTGCAATGGTATCGGAAATTCAATCAAAATCAGACGAATGGCTTCCTCAGAAGAAATACGCTTAGTCCTATTTAGCCTCAGCCATATCGAGATTTTACGACTAAATCAAAACACCGTCGTTCTCAAACTCATGGACAAAATCTCAAAATATACAGTTTCTCAAAACGTTATTTAAATGTACAAACGTCCTGACGGTTTCTCAAACGCCTGACAGTTTCTCGAACGTCGGACAAAAATTTTCAAATCAATACGGGAAGTTTGAGATGGTGGTGAACCTTTTTAAACTTGAACTTTTTTTGTTATTTTCAAAAACGATAATAATTCGAGGCCTGCCTTTTTTGTATTTCATAAATTATGAGCAAAATTCAAAACACCTCCAAAAACTTAAACCAGCTAGATAGCGTACTACTTCAATCGTATTAAATATGGTCGTAAACAGACAAAAAAATATAAAACCCGCAGGGTAAAAAATTCAAACTTGTAATAATCGTTCTATTCGTGATTTGGGTGGTTATGTTGACGGAGCGCGTCAAAACGTTTTGGCATCAATTAACGAAGGCAAGATGAAACACATTTTGAAAATTAACTACAGAGGAAAGACTACAGATGCAAAAAAGAGCACCGGCATAGCATTCGGCAAAATGACGACTATAATTATTTGCAGCATCTCAAGGTAATTTTTGAAAAACAATAAGTTTTTAGCTTTTTTATACCACCAGAACATTAACAATCGAAATAGAAATAAAATCCAGTATATTCTTGATCATTAAATTCATCTTATTTTTTCTGCTTAGGTAGCTGTTTTTTAAAAAGGACACAAAGAAATATTTTGACTCGAAGCTCGAAGACCATGCACATGGTATCATCAAACGGACTTTTGCATCGTGTACCTGACCAAAATTCAAATAACTAATTTTTTTTTTTTCCCCGTCAACCGGAAATGTCGTTCTCTAAACGGTTGAATCATTATTTTTTGGAACCGTTTTGGCCCCTTTTAAATTATACTGATATTTATTCTGACTAAAGTAAACCCAAGAAATATTATGGCACATTTGTTTTTCTTCAAAACAATCTGAAAAAAATCTAGAAGTTTCAGATTCTCTGAAATCCGATTTTACAGGTTAGAATGACCTGTACCGGTGAACCGGTTGACTGGGAAAAACAAAAAAAATTTAGTATTTGAATTGTGTCAGTACACGATCGCAAAAAACGTTTTGATGATACTATGTCTGAGCTTCGACTTCGTCAAAATATTTCTTTGTGTCCTTTAAAAAAAACAGCTACCTTACGCATTTTTTACTGAAATTTTCGAACATTTTTTTTTGAATTAAAGAAAAAAATGTGGTATTGTACTAATTAGGTGAATGGAATGTGGAGATGAAAGAGACAGTATAAATGCTCAAAATGCGGAGCTTTCCATTTGCCACTGTTTTTTTTTCGAGGCACTAAAGAGCGCGGTACATCGGGCAGATTTGACGATTTGAGTGAGTTAACAATACACAAACTTTGAAAGGTGAACTCTGTGGGTGATACTAGTCGTGCAGCTGGCACCTCCTGTTTAACTCGATAGTAGTTTTGACGGTCGAAATGGTTTTGTCTCGGAATATTTTTTTGTGGTAGCTTAACTCCCAAAACGCCTATGAATTTTGATCAATGGTGTTGGTTTGTTCTTTAGTCATATAGACTAGGTATATGACTAGCAAAAAGTTCTTATATCGATTTTCAGAAAAGCTAAATTCAAAACCAAATTTGTATCAGATGAAAATTTATGATGACAGGTTTTTGGAATATTTTTCAAAAATCGGGAACTATAGACGGTTTTGCTTTCCTGAAAATCGATCGTTTTTTTATTTTTTTGGCTTCCTTCTCCGAAAAAAATTTAATTAAAAATGACCAGAAAGATATCAGCGAAGAATGGCCAAAAAGTTTATGAAACTGTAATCGTGCGAAAATATCGTTTTTATTCATCCGTTTCTAAAAAGACCCAACAAATAAACTTAAACCGAGGATCAAGCCAGTTTACATGTCCGTTTAAAGTCACTTTACTGAAATATTTTTTAGCAACGTTCCGCCGAGGCCACCGAATGGGTTTCGGCTGCGGGCAGTGTAGTTTCTGTTACTCGTTCCGGTTTTGGAGGTCGAGCCAATTCTAGAATTTCTGGTGTCAGTAGAACAAGTCATTTAACAACTTCAAGCAGAATCAGTGCTCAATCCCTTTCAAAGATGGGGAAATTTTTCGAAACAGAAGATGAAATTCCAGAAGGTCACTTTCAACAATTGGCGGCAGAAAGATTTGATATGCCGGTAAATATTTCAACTATAATTTATACTGTATAATTTATAAATCACAATAATTTTAATGCTTTATACAGTATAAAAATTATACTGTATAAAGCATTAAAATTATTGTGATTTATTTTCAGGCATTATAGAGATTTATATTGTATATATCTCATTTAATACAGTAGCTACGAAGTTAAAACCTTAAAAAATGAACTCAGCGAGGTCGGTTTCATAGTGCACTTTCTATTCAGTTTATTTGAAGGAAAAAATTATTTTACACCTTCATCAAAGTGCACCTGTTACGTAATAAGGTGGAATATAAAAGTTTTTCAACAAGTTGTTCCAAAGTGTTTAAACTCAATATCTTAAGATGTAAACATGTCGGTTGAAAATCTGACGAAGAAGATCGATTTTTGAAAAATGACTGAAATTGCATAATTTTGGCACTCAAGAGAATTCTAGGGCAAAATTGGCTTCAACATATTCTTGAAATTTTAGTTTTCCCAATAGTCTAAAAATTAAATTTGACTTTCTATTGACGGAGGAGATCGATTTTAAAAAATCGTTATCTAACAACCTTTCGAGCTCTTTAGCACTACTCCATAATTATCAAAATGGTTTATGATAGTCAATTATGGTGAGAAATTGCCTGACCTTTTCAAAACCGTAAAGTATGTGATTCTATCATCTCTATTTTTTTTAACAATTAAGTACCAAAGTCAAAAACGACAAAAAAATCTTACCCTGACGACCCCTTTTGCATGTATTTCGGAGAAATTGTGGACCATTGTGGTCCCCCGTCAAAAATTGACGTTTTGGTAATATGTTTGATTATGTTTCACCTTCCAAAATGCGGATCATCTCTTTTAAATGCCATTTCAAATCAACTCAATTTTTTTTAATTGTATAAAAATGCCAAAATATTTGATTTACGAATTTTTTTGTTCGGTAAACCAGATATTAAACGGCCCACAAAAAAATCTCGGTGTTTCTCGAAACCTTTCGCTTGAAATTTTCAGAATCCGTCGAGCCATCTCTGAGAAAAAACTCAGCTGAAACACGTTTGCTATTGATCTAAAGTAGATTCTCGCCAGAGAATACAGGACATTAGCGCTAATAAAAAATGGTAAATAGGTTAATATTATTTTGAAAGCCATGCTATCACCGATGTCAAAGGTTTAAAAATATAATCCACCTAGTTACCGTTTTTTGGCGGTAATTTCCTAAACATCAATTTTTATTTGTATCTCGAAAAGTACAAAAAAAAATCGTAACACATTTTTTATCGAATAATATCAATTTCAATTATTTAATTCCATTTCGACAATTAATGATCAAAGCGCTCTATTTTTAAGGAAATAAATCCACTCGAAAAGAAATAAAATTAGTTTTACGTATAACTTATACGGTATAACAGAGAAAATTTATTTTTTACATTTATATAATAAGATCAAAGGTAATTTAGATTATTTAATTGTAGTTTGACTTTGACCCCGAAGTTGCTGCTCAGCTTGACGGCGATGACGATGATGACATGATTGTGAATCCAGATGAAGAGGATGTCGACGATTTTGACGACATGATTATGGCAGCTAATGAATCCTGTTCAGAAGACGAAGATGAATATGAACCTGAGAGAATTGGAAATCAAGAGGGGAGAAATTTTCTTATGGAAAGATTTGGACTCGGTGGTGTTGAAGGAAATGTTTATTAAATAATAAAAACAAAGAATTTTGAATCAGAACTTGATAGAAATACAGTTTTAACAAAGAAAATTTGGTTTAGAAAAAAACTGTGGTCAGAATTTTATAAAAACTATTTCCGTAAAAACAACCACTTACATTTTTTTTAAAAACATTTGATATAAATTATAATTTGATGATATATATCATATAATATTTCAAAAAACGATCAAATATCAGATTTCGAAAAACATCAAGTTTTAATTTGAAAAGTGGCAATATGGATTAGCAATAAAAAAGTTACCTAAGTTGACAGATCGTGACTATTTGAATGATTCAAGCAACGCGGGATACAAGCACCCAATCAAAATCCCGGATTGCAGAATAGACCGATTTCATTAATGAGTCATTTTTGGAAGGGATCAACCAATCAAATGCTCGGATTCCGCATTTTTCAAAAAGTCACGATATGTCAGTTAAGGGCCCCTAATCCATATATCAATTACCGGGTCCTCTGGTCGTTTTTTGCCACTTTTCAGCCAAATTTTTAATATAATTCGGATTTCGAAAACGACTCATCCGATTGAGTTCTTAGATAACTCAAACTGAGCAGAAATATTCGGAGAAAAATGATTTCAGAAAATGGTCCGAATCTGACCATTGTTTCCAATTTTTCTTAACAAAAACTGATAAATAAAAAATTTCAGTAATCTTATAAAACATATAAAAAATGATGTGATTCGGACTTATTTTTTTATTTAATTATTCACTATATATTTGTGCTCAGTTTGAGCTATTGAAGAACTTAATCGGATAATTCGTTTTCAAAAGCCGAATTATATAACAATGTTGGCCAAAAAAGTAGCAAAAAACGACCAGAGGACCCCGTTATAAATATAGATAGGTTTTCAAGATAAGGATAAAATAGGATTTAAAAATAGAATATTGTTTTAAAAAGAATCAAGTATTTCTAAAAAGGATCAAATATTTTTCAAAAAACTTCAGGTAGCTTTTTTTTAGGGGAACCCACCCTTGTCAGAATATTAACTGGAAGGCCATAAGAGATATCGAGAAACGGGTTTTTGTATCATTTACACAAGTAAATTTGTGATATGGAAAACTTTTTGTTTTTTTCCTTGGTTCCCCGGTAATTGACTTTTAGACCGAAAGTTCAGGAGTTCGAATCTCAGTAGGCACAATTTTTTTCGTCTATTTTAATCGAAATGTATTTCTTCTCGATAATAATCGGTCTCTATGCGGCAACGGATTAACATAAGTGTGTAAATAACAAAATGTTTGTACGGCATATTTCCGAAAAAAAATTCTTATGTTTTGTCTCAGAAAAACCGGTAATTTCACAGCTTTGTTACCGGTGAACTGGTCGACATGCAAAAAAACAAAACTTTCCCATATCGCAAATTTACTTGAGGACATGCTACAAAAACCATTGGTTGATATCTATTATGTCCTTCGAGTTATTATGCTGACAAGGGTGGGTTTCCCTAAAACAAAAGCTACCTCAAAATTAATTTTAAAAAAAAATGAAACATAAATTTTCGAAAATAAATCCAATTTTTTTCAAAGGAGAATAACATATTTTTTCGAAAAACATTAAATACAAATTTCTAAATTTGTTTTTCGAAAACATCAAGTTTCATTTTTCAAAAAAAGAATTCTAGGACTAAAAGTGTCGCTCCTCAAAATAAGCGGTCCACCCTTAAATAAAATGGAAGCTGGAAGTAATATTATTTTGAAGGAAATTGAATATTTTTAATAACAACTAAAAAGGCGAAGCAAATTCTGATGAAGACGACCGTGAATACGATGCCGAAGAGGAAGAAGACGAGAAAAAATCTCGATTCACCGCATACAGTATGTCTTCATCTATTATGCGACGAAGTGTCAAATTAGAAAATCTTGATGATCATTTCGAAGAAATGTTTGCCAAATATGACGACGAAGAAATTGGTGATTTACCTCAGAAAAATCTAGAAGATAACGAAATTGAATTGGACTCAGAACTACTTGCAACTACGATGCAAAAAGATTATGAAGAGTTTGTTCCGGAGGTGATTTTTCGCATGTTTTTAGGACGGCGGTATATGACGATTTAAAATAAGAAATTTCAAAACTCAAAAATAGATATCGATGTTTTTAAGCTATCTTGTTGGGAATTATTTTTTGGTTATTTTAAGACCCAGGATTTTTTTTGGTTTTGAGATTTTTTCAAAAAAAAACGATTTAAGGTGCGAAAAGTGATCTTTTAGTCCTCGGGTTCTCACTTCTGGTACCAGAAGCTATACTTTACCGGTTAATTTTGACCAGCCGGTAGATCCGATAACGTTGCAAAAAAATATACCCCTGGAGAAAACCCTTTGCTGTCGAGTCAGTTTATTTTATTTATGATACCACTAATTTAAGTCTCATGAGAACCCGATGACTAAAAGTTCACTTTTTGCACCTTTAAATCATTTTTTTGGAAAAATATCAAAACCCAAAAAAATCCTACGTCTTAAAATGACTAGAAAAAAATTCTCTACAAGATAGCTTAAAAACAAAGATACCCATTTTTGAGTTTTGAAATTTCTTATTTCAAATCGTCTATTTTGCATCATTTTTTCGATTTAGACATTTCATAAAGAAAAAATTTAGGAAGTTTTTTGCGTTATATGATGCAATATTTAAAAATGGGATGCAAAAGATACCGTCACCTTATTGGAAATAATATTGAACTTTCATAGACAACTTCATGTTTTGCATCTTTTTTTTATCTAGAAATAGCATAAAAACGCACCATTTGTTTTTGAATCTATGTTTTTATACTTGAAAAATTTTCGATTTTTTTGTCTTTAAAATCGTCTTTTTTGAAATTGTTTTTAGGATTTAAATGCATCTTCAAAATACAAAAAACGATTCGAAATATACCTTCACCTATTTTTGGGAGGATAATAAAATTTTATAGAAAACTTACCTTTTGGATCGTTTTTTTTAATTTAAAAATAACATACAAACGCAAATTTTTTTCAAATCAATATTTTTTCATTGCAAAATTTTCAAAATCGTTTTTTTCGAAATTGTTGTTTGTACAAACAATTTTTTTATTTTTATGCACTTTTTAAATTAAAAAAAATCATACGAAATATACCTTCACCTTCTGGCAAGATAATGAAATTTCATACGAATTTTCTATAGAAAAACCTGTAACAATATTATTTTTAGCAATTGAATGCAATCGATTTTGCTCGAAGGTTAAATATGACTGAGGATGTCACGAAATATTTGGCAGATCGAGAGAAGTGGGATTCTGACGAAGAAGGAGATTACGAAATGCAAGAAACTAAACCAAAACCTAAATGGGATTGTGAAACTATCTGTTCGACTTATTCAAATTTATATAACAGACCTAAGGTAAATACTACTATGTAATCTACTATCTTTATGTCTAAAACCAACCGAAATTCGTTAATATCCTACGCAAATTTTGTCTTTGTGGCCAAAACGGCAAGTTTCAAGACCATAAAAATGTAGTTTTTTCTTATTATCAATCCAAATAAAAAAAAATATGTTTTTCATGTTAATGATACCGCAGCCATAAATTTTACATTGAAAAAATATTATTGGAAAATATTTAAAAAAATTATTTTAGGTCGTCGAGGATGGATTTTCCGTCAGAACTGGCAAAGTTAAAACAAGTAGAAATAGAAACGTGATGTTTGGTAGTGCATTAAAAGAACTAGAGAGTGAATATCAAGCAGAGCGTAAAGATCTTAAAGCAAGACCTCAAGCCCGTCAAAAAGGTTTTTGAATAACTTTATTTATTAAAATCATAGTTTAATCGCCAGCTTTGTTTGTCAGCTGCCTGCGTCATTTTTTAATTTATCTCTTGTTTTTGTTTAACATGGTCCCTTCCGACGATTTTCTAATTTGACCTCACTGGTATTTTTGGACGAATCGGTCAATTATTTCGGAATAGGAATCTTAATATATGAGGGATTTCTATCGGCAAAACTAAAAAATCGACAATAATTATTTTGCTAAAGCAATGGGCACACAAAATAAATTCGGATTTTTTTTAAGAAAATTTCCCGCAAATATTTGGTAAAAATTAAATTGTTTGTGTTTTTATGCAATTTAGGAATAAAACAAGGGGTTTCGATTTTTTTTTGGTAAATTTTTGTCATTTTTCTAATTTTAAATCCAAATATTGTTTAGCACCCAAATTTTTGTTAAAAGTAGACCAATAAAATTAATATAATCCAAAGGATGACCCTGCATAGGTAACTTGTTTTATCATTAATAATTTGACATGCCATTTATTTTAACGCCTCCTTTTTAATAACCTTCTTTGACACATTTATTTCCCCTATTTTTCACGGAAATTTAAATAATTATGATTATAAATTTTAATGGAACAAATTGTATGTATACCATAATTGGATCTTTTGTTGCAGATTGAATAATTCACGAAAAAAATGAGAAAAATTGTAAAGGTTTCAAATTTTAAATTAATTAGAATTTGCCACGTTGACGTAAACAAATTATGCAACAAATAATTAATCAGGTTTCACTTGAACGAAGAAAATACTTCATTTATCGGTGAAAATTTATACCCAAAAAAGGATATTGTGTATGGATATTACTAAAGTAAGTTTTGAAATCAAAAAAAAATCTACCAATATATTTTTCGTGTTTTCAATGCAAAAAAAAATTTTCATGTCAAATTTTCCATTGAAATGCTTCTTGAACACACATAAATTCGAATAGAGGCAATTCAGCTTACTATTTCATGGGATCTATTTTCAAAAACAATGTTTTTGTTAGCGAAAAGTAATTTTTGAATATTTGTTTCTACCATATTTTTTAGGTGAAACTATTGAAGAGAAAAAGGCTAGAAAGCAACTTGTAAAGCTTGGTAAAAAGGAACGAAGAGAAGAAAAGAAAGAGACACAATATGCATTTAGTAAAGAATATAGTGAAATTATTAAACGGGATGCCGGCCAGAGTATAAAACTGAACTGATCAAAAAATGTTAATGACTGAAAAACGGACTCGAAATATTTGAAAAAACAGGTTTTTAAATTTTATTTTCTAGAATGAATGAGATTATTGAAGCGCTAGAAAATAGAAATGGAAAGTTGGCGGCTCAGAAGTTAGAAATTTATTTAGATGAGAATGCCTCTGAATTTATTAAAGAAAAGATTAAGGAAAAGTTTTATTTCAATAACTTAAGTTTTTGTCGAAAAAATTTGATTGAAAATATTTTTTTCAAAGTTTGAAATCAGGTGTAAAATTTCATGAATTTTTGCGAATCTTTAAATTGGATGACAATTTTTCCCAGTCAAATTTAATGAAATTGTACACGTGGCTTAATACTTTGAAAAAAGTCTTTTTTTCATCTTCAAAGCTCTTAATTTGTGGTATCTTTAGCATGAAAAATGGAAAAAATTATAAAGGCGGGGTTTATGTATTTTATAAAATTAAGCCCAAAATATCATTGTTTATATATTATAGAATTTAAAACATGACTAAAAATTGCTTTTATGTTATTTTATTGGTTCATTTTCATGCTGATTACACCTTCACCGAAATTAAATTCAATAAAATAATACAGAATTACTTAAGTAAAAACAAAACGATAGATTGCTTAGAATTAAATTCAATTATTATCCGTTTACTTTATTTATCCCAGCCGAAAGATATCTCAAGCAACAAATTAAAATTTTCGATAACAGATTTATTTATAGAAGATTTACTTTCATATAAAGTTCAAGCTCTTGAGTATACATGTGAATTATTAAAATCTTTGATGGTATTTCCTGGAATTTCTATTCATGCTAAATTAATTTTTGATTATCTAATGCAAGGTAAGTTAACCGGTTAAAAAACGCAAAAAAAATCCGGGTATTTCGAAAGTGTGAATTTCAAAATTCAAAATCAATCTGCGTCCTGCACATGATTCTATATATTAATAGAACTGTCATAAAATTTAGTGATAGTTTTAATGTTGAATATATTTTGCGACAAAATTTAACATGAAACTTAATTCTTCTATTTGAGCTAAAAAAAACCTTCATAAATTTTCTGAATACCGGCGAGGTTTTCAAATTTTTTTTTGTTTTATTTCTTGTCAAAAATTATAAAAATTTATTTCAAGAAAAAAGAAGTCCAATAAAAATATTGAGATATATATACAGTATGTGTTTTTTTTACTTGCGAAATGAAAATTGTCATTTCGGTAATTACGAACAATGTAAAAATGTAACTAGGTGGATTATATGTTCCAACCCTTGACATACACTATAGCTTGGTTTTGAAATAAACCCACCTAGTATCATTTTTAATTGGCCGTGAATTACTAAATGACAATTTTCATTTCGCACAGTAAAAAAAAAACACATACTGTACTTGCACAGTTTAAAATTTGTTTAGGTATTTTATAGGAAAATTTATTATTAACATTTTTGTAGGTGCATTGGATGATAATGACTCTTTGGATAAGTCCCTTATAACTCTCAGCGACTTTTTCGATGTTCACGACAAAACCTCGATTCAACTTCGATATTATGTAATAATGTAAGATAGCTTTTATGGGGTAAAGGTGTCTTTTCCATGGAAATTTGAATTTCAAAAATGCATTATTATTTTTTTTGCCTTTTTATATATTCTGTACAAGAAATTTCGATTCGATAAGGTACCTTTTTACGAACACCTCAGCCAATTTTGTCGCTGCCATTCGAGAACGGAAAATATATTCGCAAACGGATTTTTGCATCCATCAGCCAAGGAAAATCTCTATGGTCGAATTTTTTGATTCTTCAGCGGATAGCCGGTAATACCAGAAATTAACCTGTAAAAATTTTAAAAGTGGATAATGAGAAAACCGTACATCTTTCGAAGACACTTTTTCGGAAATAAGTACAACTGTTTATCATAAATTGTTTTGAAATTTGACACCCCTTAAAAGTGATTAAAAACTGTAATTTGACCCCTCGAGAAGTTTATATTGTTAAATAAATATAACAAATATTTATTTTAATTGTGTATTAATTTTCATCTTCTTCAGATACTCAAAATAATAGTAACGTACCCTTAATAAGAAGCACTCGATCGGCATGGTTCTCAAACCTACGCACCTTATTCTTTATTTAAGAGCAGCAAATCACAGGCGCGGATTCAAAAGCGGGGTGTGAAACACATTTAGACAACGTTATTTAATCTCTTCCAACACTATTATTTTAAGTATCTGAAGATGAAAACCTATATTTAATACACAATTAAAATAAAAATTTGTAATATTTATTTAACAATATAATTTAAATTGTAATGAAAATAAATTGATAACAAAAAAATTCGCAAAAACGCCTTATATATCGATATATATACCCTTGAAAATCCTAAAAAACGCAGAGAGGAATATTTTCAGGTCCACATGTCTTCTGGCTTACAAGATGACTCAAACTGGTGGGGTGTTTTAAAAAAAAGTTACATGAGCGTCTTATAGTATTCAAAAGGTGGTCACGGGGAACTGCTTATGGTCTTATTCAAACTTATATGTATTATAAATAAAAGCACCTAATTAACTCAACTTTTTTCAAGCTCAAGTTGAAAATACTTCAAATAACAGGTTTTTGTCAATTTTAAAAAATGACTTTTACTGGATAAGGATTTAATTGGCTTATTAATATATATAACGAATGGCAGCTTACTTTTTGGTTTCGCCTTTTAATATTTATTTCAGGATTTTGGTCAAGAGAATCGAACTTATCCCCCAAAAACGGAAAATAATCATTTTATTTTTATCGACTTTCATCTCAAAATTTGCTGCGGATGAAAAATCAGAGATCAGAAAATTACTGCAAGAACACGCAAATATTGAATTATAAACAAAAATAAAAAAACCATAAATTTAGATTAGGAATGAAATTTTATATTTTTGCATTAATTTCAGCCGCTTTTGCTCAATCTAATGGCTGGAATGATGCTATCAGCTGGATGTCATTAGATGATGCGAAATCAGCAGCCAAAGAAAATGGAAATCCAATTATGGTCGTTATCCATAAAAGGTTTTTTAGAAATTAAAAAAAAAAACTTGAGGGTTGTTATTAAAAAAATGTACTGCATGAGTTTCAAGTGGCGTCGAGGCGAATTGCGAACCGATAAAAAATGTCATTGCGCTAGATTTGAATTTTTCATCCGGTTTATTTGAAAAAAAGATCATTTAAACCCGGACAAAATCCTATATCTTTTTAATTTGCAACTTATACCATCCTTGGTCTCTAAATCCCGAAATACCGGAATTAGTACGACGGTACGCGATTTGCTTTGACGCGTCATGACGCTACTTGAAACACACGCGGTATAAAAATTTAAAAAAGATTTTTCTAAAAATTAAAAAAAAATATTTAAAACTAATATTGTGAAAAAAATATAAAAATTAATTATAAAAAAAAATGTTAAAACATGCTAAAAAAGTAAAAAAATTGTTTAGTTGGTGTGGTGCATGTAAATCATTGAAGCCAAAATTTGCTGCTGACAAACAAATCGAGCTTATGTCAGAAAAATTTAATATGGTGAGTTTGAATAATCCGCTCAAAATTGGGTGAAGGTATCTTACGCATCAAGTTTTTATGTTTGAAAATTGCATAATAACGAAAATTTTATTTCAATTTTGAACTTAAGGGGGTAGTGTCCGCAAAAAAAGTTAGGCTGAAAATCTGATATAGTACTAAACCACCCTAAAAAAACGATTGGTGAAAGTCTTGTCGCTTTTCTATCATTGGTTCTCCCACTAGAGGGCGGCAAAGTCGAAAACGAGGTACCATTTTTTCCTTAATTGATAATCCGATCAACTTCATTGTTTTGTCATTAAGCGGCTTTTATAAGCAAAATTCGCGGTTGTTTTGTCGTGACTATATAGAGTACAGTAGATAACTTAAAAGGGTGCGTTTTTGGGCGGGTTTCGGTACCATTTATTTAAAAATCGCTCATCAGAATTTGCTTTAACTATGCTTATTTCGATTTCTTCTACCAATTGTTAACAAATATCGTTCTATCTTTTTCACTTACGTTCATCAAAAATTAGTTACATTATGAAAATAATGCTAAAAAATCCGATTTTCAAAATTTTGAAGGGTAATGTCTGCAAACAATTCTTTGATGGAGTAAGTGAAAAATGTAAAAGTATTATTTGTTCACAGTTGTATAAGGAATCGAATAAGCATAGTTAAAACCAATTTTGATGAGCGGTTGTTTCGAATTAAATGGTGCCGAAAACCGGCCAAAATACTACCTTTTAAGATACTACTGTAATTTATAATAGTCAAACAAAATCAACGAACTTTTTTTTGCTCATAAGAAGCCGCTTACATTTGCAGCAATGAAGTTGAATCGGATTATCTGATTAAGGAGAAAATGATACCTCCGTTTTCGACTTTGCCGCCCTCTAGTGCGAGAACCGATGATAGAAAAGCAACGAGACTATCACCAATTGTTTTTTTGGGGGTGTTTTGGTACTATATCGGATTTTGAGCCTAATTTTTTTTTGCGGACACTACCCTTTTTAAGGTAAGTTCCTTAAGTAAGTTCCTTTAAAGGATTGTTTTAATAATTATTTTAAGGTAAATGCTCTTGATGACGACGAACCAAAAGGATCAGAATACACTCCAGATGGTGGATATATTCCAAGAATTCTTTTCTTATCTTCAGATGGTGAAGTTATGACGGAAGAAATTAACCAAGGTGGAAATGCGCAATACAAAGTAAGACAACATATGCTATAAGTTTTTTTTAGAAGAAACACTTTGATTGAATTAAGGTTTTTAAGAAATAACTTTGGAAATAAATAATAATATTTTTTCAAAAAAGTAACGCAAAGTATAACAGCTATTGTCGGGTTTGTCTATGTGGACCAAAAGGCCGAAATTTTGCCGAAACCTACGTAATTTTGAAAAATTCGCCTATAATTAAGGGGGTACTCCGGTTATTATAGACGAAGTACAACCCATTATTCATAAAAAATTTGATTAATTTCCATCGGACCGTTTTTGAGAACAAAGACATTCAAGACAAAATAAATGTTCTAGAACTTTTCGCCCACCTGGTGCTCAAAATGAAAATTTTTAACCTTCAGTCGAGAGCAGAAGGATAGATCTGCATATCAGTCTTTTCAGATTTTTCAAAACTTGTACTGTTTTTTTCTTATCCCCGATCTAAAATATCAAAAACCGTTGAGTACCCTCTTAAAAGACGAAACGTTTTATTTTTTTAAGATTTTATTTTCAAATACCATAATAATATAACGATATTAATATTCAGTTAAAAAAAAACCCGGAAGTACTAGTATTTGATTAGAAACTTACTATTTTGACCGCTAAGACACAATTTACAACTGTACTTGTAACAGTTACAGTTTTTCTTTTAATAATTACTTTCAAATTTAATACTTTTTAGTACTATTATCCATCCCCATCTGGTATTACTGCCGCTATGAAACGAGTCAGTCAAAAATACTCTAAAGATGAACTTTAAATAAAAAATCTGCAATTAACTTAAATTATATACGAATCAAAGCTTTCTGTATTTTAGATATAATGCACACAAATAAAACCAAATAAATTTATTGTGATAGATTCAGCGCGATCAAAACAGTGATCCACTACTTGATCTTGTGACCAGCCATATCACTGGTTGCCCGGATTTTACCGGTTAAAACTTAAATTAGTGATTTCTCTAAAACATCCTATCTTTTTCTCTCATCTAAATTTAGTCCAATTTATTCAGTTATTAGAACAATTTTTTAGCTGTATTTTTCATAAAATCTTAACTTCTGAAACAATTCTTTATTTAATTAATTAATCTAAAATGTCGATATCGTCTTGCAATATCTTCCACAACAAAATATAATCGGCTGGCAGTAAAAGGTCAGAAATCGATATTTGAGATTTCTTTGACTTGAAAATATTTTTTTTCAAAATAAACTATTTTGTCCTTTTACTGCCAACCCAGTTTAATCTATGGTATGTAAAAATGTATCCGCCTGCATTCGCAGTTCGAAATTAAATAAAATGCCAAAGTTTTCGATTTTAACAATTATTCTGTATGATGTGTACTGACCTAGAATAAAAGTAGAAAAATAAATTGCTTACTTATTTTAACGCAAATAGCAGGGTGATAACACAAGATTTTGGCAGTTAACTATCAAATTTTTTCATTTCAATTTTGCCAGTTCCTTATCAGTGAAACAGTTCAATTGGAAAAAACTAAAAAGTTTCCATTATCACAAATTTAGTTGGCTACACGGTGCAAAATACCGTTTGTTGATACATCATATAGTTTCGGCGGTATCTCCGATGTTCCTTTAAAAAAAATCGACCTAATTTTATTTAACATTTTGGCTAAATGACTGAGGTAGTTTTTTTTAAACGAACCACCCCTCTGGTTTAAATTAAACGGTGAAATATATCTGGAAACTGTTTTTGCAGCCGATGGTCTAGAAAATTTTTACCATAAATTTTAGTTTTCAATTTCTGACCTCGACCGGTTAACCAAGAATCATCGAAAAACTGATAATTTCCCTATTTTAGAGGTGCCCTTTACTCCACCAGATGGTGTCGGGTGCCAAGAAATATTTACAAACGTTTCCTCTTGCAAAGTCACCTAGATGCCTTTTTGAAAATTCTCTTGTACTATCTACGGTTTTTTCTGGAGAGGGGTGGTTCCATTAAAAAAAATTATCCGAGCAAACCAACTGATTACAAGATTAAAGCAGACAAATACAGTAGAGTGTGTTTAAAAGGACAACCCCTTAGGACAAGGTCAGAGCATGCTACATTTATTAAGGTTTAAAACTATAAATATTGCCGTGTTCCGAGCAATTCACCGGGGAACGAAAATATTTTATATTTTATGAGGAAAACGCTGCTCAAGTCATTATCTACCATTTGTTTGGAGTTACCTGTGTCGGCATTCTAATTATAATATATTCGCTCCAAAAAAGCTGTCATGTTTTCCAGCTGTCCTTTTAAACGCGCTTTGGTGGAAGAATTTCCCTTCGAGGTTGTCACTTTAATACGCTCGCTGGCAGGAATTTTGGCTCTGACCTTGTCCTAAGGGGTTGTCCTTTTAAACACACTCTACGTTTATTGTCTGCTTTAATCTGTAATCAGTTGGTTTGCTCGGATAACTTTTTTTAATGGAACCAGGAGAAACCGATCTCCAGAAAAAATCGTAGATAGTACAAGAGAATTTTCAAAAGGCATCTAGGTGATTTGCAAGAGGAAAGTTTGTAAATATTCTTGGCACCGACACCATCTGGTGGAGTAAAAGGGCACGTCTAAAAATAAGGGGAAATTATCAGTTTTCCGATGATTCTTGGTTAACCCGGTCGAGGTCAGAAATTGAAAACTAAAATTTATGGTAAAAATTTCTAGACCATGCGCTGCAAAAACAGTTTCCAGATATATTTCACCGTTTAATTAAACCAAGGGGTGGTTCGTTTAAAAAAAACTACCTAAGTCATTTAGCCAAAATGTTAAATAAATTAGGTCGATTTTTTTTAAAGCAACATGGAGATACGCCGAAACTATATGATGTATCACAAACGGTCCATCAAAATTTGATAGTTAACGTTGCCAAAATCTTGTGTTGATCACCCGACGCCGTTCTTTTTTTAAGTAATCGCTAATTTATGCATGACATAGACTTGAAAAACTAGACATAGATAGTTGTAGTGAATAGCTTCATTTCGAAAGCTAGTATTTCAGACAACAAGCCTACAAGGTCGGAACGTGTACATTAACGGTTCGCCGCTCCGGGAGATCTATTAATAGGCAGGTTTTAGTATAATTTGAGAAAAAAAAGTAGAACGATTGTTTTTTTCTGTCTGCCAGATTCATCAAATCATACTTCAGAGCACGTAATGTGTAAGGACAGCATGATATACGAAGAATGCAAAACATAAAGCTAACTTACGCGCTAATTTCCAGATAAAATTTGTTTTGGCTCGTTGAGTTTTGCAAGCCTACCAATAAAATGAATAATTCCGGTTTATATTCCGGCTGAATCGGTAGATGGTACGGCCAGACTTTGTGTAAGTTAGTTAGTTTGAAACAATAGCTTTCGAATGAGGATATCATACGACACTTCATCATAATGTCTAGAGTTTTGTCATCTATTAAATGCAGACAATATTATGATTACTAAAAAAAAACGACCCGGTCCCTTGCTATTTGCGTTAAATAAGTAAGCAATTTATCTTTTCTAACTTTTATTCTAGGGTCAGTACGCACATCAACAGAATAATGTGTTAAAATCAGAAAAACTTTGGGCAATTTTATTTAATTTCGAATGCGAATGCGAGCGGATACATTTTACATACCATAGGGATTACACTGGGTTGGCGTAAAGGACAAAATAGTTTATTTTGAAAAAAAAATATTTTCAGTCAAAGAAATTCTCCAAATATCGATTTCTGAGCCTTTTGACTCGCCCAGCCGATTATTATTTGTTGTGAAGATATTGCAAGACGAATCGACATTTTAGATTAATTTAATTAAATAAAAGAATTGTTTTCAGAAGTTAATAAAGGAACAGCAAAACAAAAAAAATAATAAAAAATTGTTCTAATAACTTGAAAAATTGGACTAAATTAGTGAGAGAACAAGATAGGATGTTTTTAGAGAAATCACTAATTTAAGTTTAACACG
>SCLH01000390.1:563224-578714 GCA_004367855.1 Oikopleura vanhoeffeni | reverse complement strand
AATTAAAATATTATCAAGTTGATCTTAGGTAATTTTTTTTAGGTTAACCCACCCTAGTCATGACGATTACGGGAAAACCATAGGCGATATCGAGAAATGTTTTTTTGAATTCAACTGCCAACTAAAAAAGCTCAATGGAGAAATTTTCCTTTTTATTGGACAACCGGTTCACCGGTAACCGGAGATCTATTATATAAGCATTTTCGGTATAAATTTTGAGAAAAAAATCGAATCTCGTTTTTTTCTTATGGGAATTCATCAAAATATAGTTCAAGCATGTAATGTGTAGATAATCGTAGTATAAGACGAAAAAGCATAGAAATTGAACATTCCGGCTGATTTTAAGAGAAAAAAATTCTGGGCCCACCGAGATTCGAACCTACCAAAAAATTACTTTCCGGTTTATATCCGGTGAACCGGATGTCAAATCAACATGATAAAATTTCTCTATTGAGCTTTTTTATTGGCAGTTGAATGCAAACAAAAGTTTTCTCGATATCGCCTATGGTTTTCCCGTAATCGTCATGACTAGGTGGTTAACCTAAAAAATATTACCTTAGTATTTATAGTCAGTTAGTTCTTGAAAATAATAAACAAAAATTCAAGTAAGTTGTACAAATCAGAAAATGTGATTTTGTTGAGGTCGCTTTTAATCTTAATCGAGATTTGGAACGCAGGATTTTTTTCTTTTGGCTCCGCTGACTCCGATGATTACCGGTTTACCGGTAATTCGCAAAAAATCGTTTTTTTAAGTCATTTTGAGCAATTTCAATGACTGATTTCCGGTCACGTGATTAACCTAGGAAGCCAAAAATTTTTTCTACCGCATAAATTTTTCCAAGGTTTCACACGCAGAAAACCATTCGTCGCTATCTTGTCTAGTTCTCCCAGTCGAAATCACAATGGGCCAACCGATAAAAAAATCAACCTGAACAATTAACAAAAATGAAAATTTTAATTGTGTTTACGACTAAAACGACCACGGAGATTATAATCAATTTCACCTTAAAAAATCAAAATTGTTTTCAAAACGAGCTCAGGGACGCCCCTAGTCAAAATATTCAAAAAGGCGTCAATTAAGATCTTGCAGAGCAGTTGAATACAATCCGCCATTTTAGCTGATTAAAAATCTTAAAAAAATAAATTAATTTTTTTAACTTTTCAATTTTATTCAAGATTTTTTTGTTTATAAATCGGTTTTCAAACTTTAAAATTTGCCCGTTGCGCACCCTGATTCGGGGTCCCTGAATCATAATTTTGATCTACATGACTTTACAAATATTAAAATTCCAAAATAAGGTCGTGCAAATTTTGTGTTTCATCAACCTGACAGCAAGTTTATGATGCATTTAGATGACATGGCGAAAGATGAACGAAAAGTGCGGGTTTTACCAGAAATCGTAAAATTTGTAACTGGCAAAACTTGGATTACCTCTCAAAGTGCCTGGGACGAATTTGAACGAATAATTCAAATTATTGGCGGCGAAGAAGAAAAAGACCGAGCACTAAGATTAAAAGAGAAACTTGAAATTGTTGAAAATAATTTAAGTCAGAGAATTCAAGATATTCCAGAATCAGCGAGGATATCGAAAAGGGCAAAAATATCCTTTGGAACTGGGGAGATCAATAAAGCTGTGACTGTGTCAAGTAATACTGGCTTTATAAGAGCGGCTAAACAACAGGTAAAATAATCGTATTAACAAGACCTACCCTAACAAAATCTTGTAAGACTTCAGAAAAAAAATATACTAAAGTATATACAGGTACTAACTTAAGGGGGTCGGTGCATTTTGACAGATTTGCACTCACACAAGATTAGATAAAAACTCAGGGAGGAGATACAGTTTGAAAAAATAATTCCGTCACTTTTGTAAGCACGTTTCTGATTGGACAGACCATCCGTCACTTTCGATTGTTTTTTAGCATGCAAATTTTTGTTTAAATTTATCAAAAAGGTAAAAGTTGTCCGACGATTTGTACTTTGCGACAATTGGCTATATAAAAACCCCTTAAAATGCGACGACCACCCTTAAGGGCCTCGGTGCATTTCAATTACAGATACGGATATAACTTATATCATATAAGCTCTGAGAAAAACTTAGGGTTGATATATTCTTCTCAAATATCCATCAAAGTGATGTTTCATGATCCAGCAACTTTTGTAACTAGCGAATTTTTGCGTTATGGCTTTTTAAGAAAAATTTGAGTTCGAATTAAACTTTTCGAATTCGACAAATTATGAGAAATTTTCGATAAAAGTTCCGAACATTATGAAAAATGCCTTATTTTTCATTCAAAATTTTTTTCAATATTTGTTTCAAATCAACGAAAAAAACTCTACATAATGGCCACTTTACTTTTCGACTAGATGACCTCAATATTTTTATATGCTTTTTGAAAAATCATATGACATGGTTGAGTGATTTTTGGTCAAAAATAATTAAAAAATATTTGAAAATTTTTCTTATTTATAGTTCAAAACTTTTCAAACTAATTTTTTTTAAATCCTTAGCTGAAAATATCGGAAATGGCTACTTTCACTATATTTAAATATGCTTTCGTTTTGTTTCTTCGCTTTGTTTATACTCTGAATCATATTTTTTTGAATGAAAATATGGTTGGGAGAAATCCATCGAAGCCATCTTTAATCAAGAATTAAGGGGTATACGACTCTGATTTGACATTTTCTAGGTGAAATATACTGAAAACTAACATTCATGAGAAAAACCGAAAATGCTAATTTGTAGATCTATCCTTAATCTTGCGAAAAATACATCACAAATTATTTTACCTATACACACATAGGTACAGTATCGTAACAAGGTGACATTTTCAAAATTTCAAAATCTTCTCCTCCAGACGGTATATCCAATTGAGCTCAAATTTCCACAGATCACGTAACGGTAGTATATAAATTTTTAATAAGAGCTTTTTCGATCCGGACTGAACAATCTAACGCCAAATAACCGACGATTTTAAAATTCCAGACTTCAAAATCTATCTCCTCCTGAGGATATTTTGCAAAATAGCTCAAATTTTTAATCAAGTATTCCTCAGAAAATTTTAAGAGATAATAGAGAGCTTTTTGCAATTTCGAGCTAGAACTTGAAATATGATTTTTTGGTCTATTTCCAGAAAAATTTCCGAAAAAAAAGTGCTTCGATTTTTCGAAAGTAGGCTCAAAAAGAGTAACATGATGAGAATGGCTTACGTCAAGTCGATATTTGAAGTTTGTGGTCAAATTTGAGCAGACGTTATTTTTAACTTCATCTTTTTAAAATAAGTTAGAAAAAAAAAATGCGAAAATTTCGAATTTTTTTTGATGATTGGGTTCTTAGTACACTCTAATTATCACCCCGGTATCAATTTCAAGCATGTTAATGCTCTAAGGCCTTTATTTAATCAAGTCGCATACCCCCTTAAAAAAACATTATTTCACCGAGACTTTGCCCAATCGGTAAGCCAACCTGTCGACCGTTTTAAATTTATTTCATTTAACTCGTGAAAAAATTTATTTTTTTCGATGTGCTAAAATTTCGGTTTTTTCGACTTTTTTCAAAAATTTTAAATTTTCGATTTGCCTTAAAAACGTATGAATTTAAACTAAATAAATTTTCAACACGGTGACAGGACCGTATTTTGGGCGCTCTAATTAATAAAAAATAAATTTTACTGTAATTTAGACACCTTCGATTAGCAACGCGCGTTTTTTCAAAAGACGATTTATAAAGTAAAAATAATCAATCTGAAGAAATTCAGATTATTCAAAGTAAGCTGAAAAGTGGCAACTTGTGTTCGAAAAAGTTTTTATCGCGAAAATTTTGAAGTGGCAAAAAGTTTCCCCATCAAGACAAAAAATTGNATAGATCTACAAATTAGCATTTTCGGTTTTTCTCATGAACTGTTAGTTTTCAGTATATTTCACCTAGAAAATGTCAAATCAGAGTCGTATACCCCCTTAATTCTTGATTAAAGATGGCTTCGATGGATTTCTCCCAGACCATATTTTCATTCAAAAAAGTATGATTCAGAGTATAAACAAAAGCGAAGAAACAAAACGAAAGCATATTTAAATATAGTGAAAGTAGCCATTTCCGATATTTTCAGCTAAGGATTTAAAAAAAATTAGTTTGAAAAGTTTTGAACTATAAATAAGAAAAATTTTCAAAATATTTTTAATTATTTTTGACCAAAAATCACTCAACCATGTCATATGATTTTTCAAAAAGCATATAAAAAATATGAGGTCATCTAGTCGAAAAGTTAAAGTGGCCATTATGTAGAGTTTTTTTCGTTGATTTGAAACAAATATTGAAAAAAAATTTTGAATGAAAAATAAGGCATTTTTTCATAATGTTCGGAACTTTTATCGAAAATTTCTCATAATTTGTCGAATTCGAAAAGTTTAATTCGAACTCAAATTTTTCTTAAAAAGCCATAACGCAAAAATTCGCTAGTTACAAAAGTTGCCTGGATCATGAAACATCACTTTGATGGTATATTGAGAAGAATATATCAACCCTAAGTTTTTCTTCAAGAGCTTATATGATATAAGTTATATCCGTATCTGTGAAAATGCACCGAGGCCCTTAAGGGGGTGGTCGTCGCATTTTAAGGGTTTTTAATAGCCAATTGTCGCAAATGTACAAATCGTCGGACCAACTTTTACCTCTTTTTGATAAATTTAAACAAAAATATTGCATGCTAAAAACAATCGAAAGTGACGGATGGCTTGTCCAATCAGAAACGTGCTTACAAAAGTGACGGAATTATTTTTTCAAACTGTATCTCCTCCCTGAGTTTTTAAGGTTCAACAATTATTCATGGTTTAAATTAACCGGACAGAACGTGAGCAGACCGCCTTGTTGAGTTTTTGGAAAAATTCTTTGACAAAAAGCAAATTTTCAAAATGTATCTCCTCCATGAGTTTTCAAAGTACAACAATGATACACGATTCAAATTAACCGGACAGAACGTGAGCAGACCGCCTTGTTGAGTTTTTGGAAAATTCTGTAGTAACAAAAGTTGCCTGGAGTATAAAACATTACCCAGTATAAACCCAGTAAAAAGTTTTTCATCAAGAGCCCATATCGGTATCTGTCAAAATGCACCGACCCCTTTAAGCTAAAATTTGTTTTGGTATGTTTACTAGTGAATATGCCTGTTTTAAATTTTACAAAGATTTATTTTTAATGTCTTATTTCGAATGACTTATTCATGTTCTCTGGATAATTTTACAAATATAATTATATCGATTACGATCCAAGTCTCAAAAAAATCCAGAAGAAGAAGATTTTTTAAGGAAATATTTTTTCGATCGTTATAACGATTTATTAGCTAAAAATCTTCGGCGCAAGTATAAAAGCAAAACAAAAGTATGTACAGCCTAAGTTTTTTCGATTTCCTTACTTTATTTTTTCCGCCGAGAAGAAAGTTTTTGTAGGCACGAAAAAATTGATTTAAAAACATATTTCAGGGTGTCTGGATTTCAGTTTTTGAACATCGTCCACGAGCGCTGAGTGAAAATAAAGAATCATTGGCGGAACTGTTGGACCTAAATGTATGCGATGATTTCGAAACTGATTATTTCTCAAAGTTTTTCGACTAATTATATTTTTTAAAATTATGGTCGTTTATAAAAAATCAGGGAATATATCATCAAACGTTTTTTTCAAATGAATCCTGCGATTTATATTTGCGATTTATATTTTTTTTCTTGATTTCTGGTCATATCCATTTGACCGTTAAATCACCAAATACCGGTAATACCGGTCCGGTATCTAATGCAAAATTTCATTTGCTGATTTTCGGTCACGTGGTCAATAAATGAAACAAATAAAACTCTAGAAAAAATAGCAAATTCGCTGAGAATTCACGTGCAAACAGCCGTTTGGGGATATCTCGCATGGTTTTCCTGAAACACAATTAAGTGGTCCTATCTAAAAACAAGCAACCCAAACCAAGAATATTCTATAAATATTAAATTTTTATAAATTCTTAGAATGGATATTGTTTGTGCTATAAAACATTATTGTCAAAATAAAAATTTCAAACAATCTGCTATTTTACTCGGCGAAAATGATGAAGAGTCAAAAAAAGAGCTTAAAGAAATGTTCGAAAAATACTTTAATCCCGAATCTACGAAAACCTCAATTCCTGCTAATTTAAGCTTTTCGTTTAAAACAAGTACCAATGCGATTTTACAGCGAAAAAGATTGGGTAATATGGACTTAAAAATCGAGCAAAGAAAGCGAAAACTAAACCAGGAAGATAAAGTAAAATTGAAGGAAACTAAAATTCCAGATGAATTTCTTTTATTGTTGGACGAGCTAGGTTTAGATAAAAAGGATGCGAGGAAATTTTATGAAAATAAAGATCAATGGACTTATGTGAAAAGTGACAGAAAAATATTTTGTACTGTGAAAGGTAAATTTGAAATAAAAGTTTTGGCGTCGTTATCTAGCATAGAATTTTTATTATAAAATCGCATAAAATGTTATTTCCACAAAATTTATTAATTAAATTGCTACAAAATTGTTTAGATGTCATTTCAACCAAATTTATTTATAAAATTACATAAAAACCGCAAAAATTGTTTTAAATATTTTTCCATTCAAATTTTGTCGTACTTTTAAAAACATTTTATTTGCTTGTTTTCCGAAATTCGAAAATTAAAAACATTTTCAAAATTTGGATACGACCCCTCTTCTTACCAACCGGTTGCAACTACGCCATATATCATTTCTAATAAATTAAAAATCTAATTTTCGTAGATAAAATGGCGGTCTGGGTATTCATAGCAAATAGTGAGAATTTGGATATTTTAATATTCAAACGCTTGGCTAGGAAAAAATACGAAATTTTAATTTCGGCTTTCCCAAGGTCGTAAACAATTTTAACTGATATTCATGTAAACTTCGCGGTCGGTTTAATCATAAACATAGGTAAAATTTTATTTTCATAAATTGTTCAAGTAAATCACATTTTCTGATTTCAAATAACTTTTCGGAATTTTTTTTGCTCGAATTTTTTAGAAGTGAACTGTTAAGTCGGTTAACTCAAATAAATATTAATATTGTTGTTATGAGTTATAGATGAAAAGATAAATTGAAGACCCTACAACCTCCTTAATGTTATATTTTTAATGTAAAATTTTCTGGAAAAAATGCAAAATAACCGACTTTTCGTTGATTTCTCTTTTTGTCTCCAGGGGTAAAATAAAAGCTACCTTAGACATTATTTTCATTTTTAGGATGTGACTATTCAACTGTAATGGGCGCTGATTGTTTGTCTGAACATTGTATTGAAACACATGGTTGGGGACGATTTCCTTGCACTTACGATTACTGCAAATATGAAGCTTACAGCCAAAAATGTTTCAAGGAATGTTTTATTTTTATTAAATTAATAATGATATTGATAATATAACCTTAAAATAAGCCTGATTTAGAAACATGTTATGTCTCATAACCAAATATCTGAAATTAAAGATGTCAGGCTTTATTGTAATCGGGGTCATTGCAATAAAAAATTTAGTCGAATCGGGCTTTTAGAAGCACATGTGCAGCTTCATGATAATTTACTTTTTCCGTGCTTTTTCTGCCCGTGGAGAGGAATGGCCGATCATAAAATGAGTATGCACAGAAATACACACTTCAGAGAAGGTAAACTATTTTTGCAAAACAGTTTGGTCTCTAGCAGGACCTGTGTTCATTTTGGCAAGTTTCCGATGTCATTTTCTGTTTCCGTGATCAATTTAACTCTGAAACGGAAATTTGATGAAAATTTATATAAATTATAATTATCAGAAAAGCTGGGGAAACACTGAAGAGAAAGTTGGTCGACGTCAACCCGATATTTTGAAGTTTTAGTGGTCAAATTGATACAAACGTTATTTTTGAACATAATTTTGAGAAAAATACTTAAGTATTTCTAAAGAAAAAATACTTAAGTTTCTAAAGAAAAAAACGCAAAATTTTCTGCAGTTATTGTGTCATAAATGTCCGCTTATGTGTGAAGGAGTGTACGTTTTGGCATATGTTTTTGCAAGTTGAAGGCTAGTTGTACAAAGTGGCTAATCTGAATAATATCATTGAAGCCCTGTTTGGTTGATATTTCATCGAGAATATGTCAAATTAGGAACCGGGATACCCTTAAGCTCTCTAGCGTAACCATCGATTATTTTTGATTGTTTTCAAAGCAACTTTCCGTTTTTTTTATATTCATTGATTCTAGAAACTAAATGTCGTTGAAAATTAATGATGACACAAAAATGCGTAAATTCAGGAGTTTTGCTCTCTAGCGGTACCTGTGGCCAGTTTAAATTTTCCTCATATTTATTCTATCCATAAACCAAATTTTGCTGATGTTTGAGTTTTGAAATCCAAGATATTTTATTCATCTGCGCAAAAAAATCCTGCAGAAATAGTTAACTTTTTACAGAGTACGACCGTATCAATGTACATTTTGTCCTCTCAAATTTTATTGTCAATATACATTAAATGTACATGAAGAAAGATATCACGATCGATCAAAAGATCGGTATAAATGTCCTGTTAATAACTGTAATTTCAGTACGCATTGTAGGAAAGGATCCGAAATTGATTATTTTCAGATTAATATCTTACCTCAGATAAGTTATCTGGCATTTTTTCATCAAAATACCCCAAAACAGAGTTCTAGGAATCAATTTTAGTAGAAAAATGGGGGTTTTATCATGAATTTCTTATATATCATATATGGATATCAACCCGATGCTGTCTGGAGCCCGATTCAAATGTTGCTAAATTTAGCGGGACTAATGCAGTCGGCTGATTGGCTGAACCGTATATGCTAAAGCAAATAATAATTATCTCAGCCAATTATCTCCACGCATTCAGCATCATTAAAATCGGTCTTCCCGACCTTGGAAGGGGTAGAAATCCATATGTTGAAGAATAAAATTAATCTGAAAAAGTTAGAAAAGTAGATGGATTATTGTGAGTGGCGTTTTTCCCCCAAGTACAAAATATGAACCGATGAGTTCAGTAACTCAGTTCACTACATTGTGTAACTTATTTTATTCGAAATAATATTTTTTGTTATTGTCGAAATCTTTCGGATCCTTGTAAAGGGCCTCACTGAGCTACCACAAAGGGAAAACTCACTTGAACAGAAATTAAAACCAATTAAGAATCATAAAACTTCTTTACATCTTATCAAGCATACTGGTCCCAAATTCATGTTTATCTGCGACCGTCCAGAATGTGATAAATCGTTTCCTGCGATTTTTAATCTGACAAATAATGTTAAAATTCACGATAATAGTTAGGGATATTTTGTTAAGATTTTGCGAAAATCGACTGTATTCAAGGAAATATTAAAATATCGCTTTTATAAGGGAGTGGGCGTCGATAATTGGGGTAACTATTATTTTAGGCACGCCCCTCCTCTGCAGCAAAAACCGTGTGTATCAGAGCGGTTTTTGCATCGTGTAGCCAGCAAAATTTAACTCAAATTATTTTTTTCGATTTTTAGACTCACCGGTTACCGGTAATCAGAAAACACCGGTAATTTGCGGTTTGAAGAGACTAATTATCTAAACTACATATACTGTTGGGGTATTTTAACGAAAATTTTGGCATTATATTTTTTGACATCCGAACCACCTGGTGGAGTAAGAGCACTTTTTGTTCTCGGCATGGTTTCATAGAGACCTGCACTTATACTAATATGGGTAAATTTTCACGAAATTTTTTGGCATTACTATTTTTGACATCCGACCACCTGGTGGAGTAGAGACTTTTTTATTCTCGGCACTGGAATCATAGAGACCTGACTTTACTTATAAGGGTTACTTTTCAGAGAATAATTTTGGCATATTTATTTTGACATCGACCCCTGGTGTGTGCGTGTGTCAAAATTAAGTACCAAAAATTTATCTCTGAAAAGTTACCAGTTAAGTAGACTTCAGGCCCTTAATGTTCCAGTGTCGATATTCTAATTCGCTCTTTACTCCACAGGTGGTGTCGGATGTCAAATAATGACGCCAAAAGTTTTTGAAGTTAACCTTTAAGTTATTTCAGGTCTCTTGATGTTCAGTGCCGAGAATCAAAAGTGCTCTTTACTCCAGGTGTGTCGGATGTTCAAATATATGACTTCAAATTTTTTCTTGAAAAGTTACTCTTCAAGTATAATTTCAGGTCTTATGATGTTCCAGTGCCGAGATAAAAAAGTGCTCTCTACCACCAGTGGTGTCGGGTGTCAAAATAGATGGTGCCAAAATTTTCTCTTGAAAAGTCAGCCCCATTATAAATATTTTTATGGTTTGGATTATGAGTGTTCTCTTAAAACCGCAATCCGGTGTTTTCTGCTGATTACCGGTAAACCGGTGGGAGTCTAAAAATCGAAAAATAATTTGAGGTTAAATTTTTGCTGGCTCACGATACAAAAACCGCTTCTTGATAGCTACTACGGTTTTGTGTGCAGAGGGGGCGTGCCTAATATAGTTACCTGGGCTTTTTTTACACATTTTAAGTGAAGTTTCTGAGAAACCTGGCTTCAGAATATTTTTTTTTTCCAATACGAAGTACAATCTTAGGATTGCCAGTACTATTCGGCATCTGATACTTCAACCTACGAAAGGCGTTCCTAAAAGCACTAAAAAGCCTACTCCTCATTCATCTCTCCTCACTTTTTATTAATTTGCAATTTAGAATAAAATATAATGCACATCACCATGTAAGCCGTTTTTTCAAAATTTTGCCTCTAGTGGTCAAACAGCTCATTTGGGCGCTCGCGCACAACCTACTCTTCCTTAAATATATATTATGGAAAATTTTCAATTGGTTCTCATATTCCGCAAGCCTAGATTGGGTTTATGTAGCCCCTTTATTGTTTTTCTCAAAGTTCGACGCTTGGAATTTCTAGTTTTTGTTGATTGACTATATTTTCTACTACTTTATTTGACAAACAGAACAATCCTACGATAAAAAAATCAGGAACAACATTCTCTACAAAATAAGGCCTCAAAAAGTTATCTGAGAAATCTCAATTATCGTCACCCTTAATTTAATCTTTAATTTCCCCCCAAACGACTTTTCTTTTGAAAATCTCAAAACAAATCTTATAAGGAAAACTTGCGAAAATTCTCTACAAAAGGTGTATCAAGAAATATACGTGAGCTGGATATCGACGCCACCTCTAAACCTGGATCAGAAAAAAAAGTTCGCCAAGGCACGAGCCGATGTATGGATCAAGGACCTCAGAGTACAAATCCTATATTTGAAAAAATGCGAATCTGAACATTGATTGGTTGTCTTCTAACTGACCAATGAATCGGCCTATTCGCAATCAACGGTTTTGATTGGGTGCTATATCTTGGTTGTTTGTTCATTCAAATAGTTTAGATTTGTACTCTGAGGTCGTTGATCCATATGATATCGAGAGCCGATATATGCGTATATTATCGGCTCTACTTTGAACGTTGTTTTAAGAAAGCTCAGGTAGTTGAAGCTCCCATTCTTTTGCAATAGGAAGTTGACAGTTATATTTTGCACAATCATTTCATTCTAGAATTTTGATTTTATGTCTAGAAATATAGTTGGAAATCAAGGTGTTTATATCACGTGATCGTGCTCATCGTAGTCTTCACCTTTTTATTTTTATGGGTCCAACGCACAAGTACTGCCTACGTACACTTTAATCGATTAATCTATATATATCAATCAAAAGTAATTTTTAAAAAGTGAAAAAAATGATGGAAAAATCAAACAGTCTATGAAAATGGTAATTTCCCAATAAGACAGTTAATGCACTTTTTTTTTATTTTTAACTTTATATAGTATCAAGTGACATGTGGAATTTTTGATTGATTTAATTAATTTTTATAATACTTTTTTTCTCATGTAATACTTAAATTGAAATTTTGAAATTCACTTTCCAAAAAAAATCTGTACCCAAAGATACGAATATTTTAAGTAAGTGTTTTGTTGCCATACACTTTCTAAAAACTGGCTCATCTCACATTTATTTGATGTTAGTTTCGATAATAATTCTTTCCGGAGTAAAACTTCGGCGTAAAAATCAAACTACTCCGTAATTCGAACCAATATCCAAAACAAATTGAGTTTTTTTCGAATCACGCAAATTTTTAGTATTTGAATTTGGAAGACAACCATCTGTGACATTTTTGCCCTTTTAGAAGGTTTTGAGTAGGCTTGAGCCGATATATCGACTCTATGATTCCAAGGGTTAAAGTTAATATTTTTCGGGAAACTGTGGTGCATTTTTGATAAAATATCGGTGTATTAGAAAATTGATATAATATGAAAACAGGGAGGGGTCGGTCTGATCACATTTTCGACTATATTTTGGCATTTTTCTTTAAAAAGTTTAACCCGTGACCATATTGAAAGAATTGAAAACCTATACAAAATGTAATATGACTCAAGTCATGTATATATTTGTAATCTGTTATAATACAGGTTTATAATTGACGTGAAATTTTGAAAAACCAACTCAAGGCAAAAGTTGATGCGGCGGTTCTCTTGGTGCATTTTAAACATTTACTCCTACAACTGAATCGACTTCACTTTTTGGGCAAAATTATTTTACTATAAGTTATAATCGATAAAATTGTGCCGTTATTTTACTTCTTGAAAAAATTGAACGTCGTAAAATGCTCTTTATCGGCTCCAGGAGATTGAAATTGTCTTATATTTTTTTAGACTAAGCTTTATAATCGCTGAAAGTTTCTGTTCAATAGCTTCAATATTTTTCAATTTGTACGAAATATCCCTCATAATAGTTTAATTTACTGTTTTTTCTGTCCATGGAGTGGTGTAGAATACCCTCCAGTTGTTAACCATTTGAATACGCATTTTCGAATAAGAAAATCTTCATGTTCTTTTTGTAAAGCAAAATTTTATTCAAATAGTGCAAGAAATAAACATGAAGAACAGAGACATCAAGTCAATGGACAGCGATTTGTATGTAAATTATGTCCTTATAAAACTCATAGTTCAGGGAATTATTACAGACATATTAAAAAACATGAATAAATTTTCAAAAATAACAGAAGTTACTGCATTTTTTTAATGTGTTATGGCATGCCGCGGCAAAAGGCAACACTGTGCCAGAGGATTAACAATATCAATTGTCTCTCAGAAAAAAGTTCTAATAATTATATTTAATCCTTCTAGAGCACACACAGTGTTGCACTTTTTGCGCGCGGCATGCATAACCCCATTAAAAAAAGCTAGTAAACTGTCTGTATTTTTGAAATATTTCATGTTATTAATTAATCATGTACGTTGTCAATAATTCCCTGAACTATGATTTTTATAAGGACATAATTTACATACAAATCGCCAGGCCATTTGACTAAAACGCAGTCTCTGTTCTTCATTGTTTAATTTCTTGCACTAGTTTGAATAAAATTGCTTTACAAAAGAACATGAAAGATTTTCCTCTATTCGAAAATGCGTATTCCAAATGATAAGTTACACTGCTGAAGAAGAATATTCATTACAACACACTCCAAGATGGACAGAAAATAAAACAGTCCAATGAAACTTTATGAGGAAGGGATTATTTCGTGCAAATTGGGAAAATATTGAAGCTATTGAACAGAAACTTTCAGCGATTATAAAGCTTAGTCTAAAAAAATATAAGACCATTTCAATCTCCTGGAGCCGATTAAGAGCATTTTACGACGTTCAATTTTTTTCAAGAAGTAAAATAACGGCACAATTTTATCGATTATAACTGATTAGTAAAAAATTTTTGCCCAAAAAGTGAAGTCGATTCAGTTGTAGGGTATGTTTAAAATGCACCAAGAGACCGCCGCCCATCAAACTTTGCCTTGAGTTGGTTTTTCAAAATTTCACGTCAATTATTAAACTGTATTATAACAGATTACAAATATATACATGACGTGAGTCATATTACATTTTGTTATAGGTTTTCACTCAATTTGGTCACGGCCACGTTAAACTTTTAATGAAAATGCCAAAATATAGTCGCAAAATGTGAATTCAGACCGACCCCTCCCTGTTTTCATAGTATATCAATTTTCTAATTACACCGATATTTTTCAAAAATGCCACCACAGTTTCCCGAAAATTATTTACTTTAATCCTTGAATCATAGAGTCGATATATCGGCTCAAGCCTACCTAAAACCTTCTAAAAGGGCAAAAATGTCACAGAATGGTTTCTTCCAAATTAAATACCTAAAAATTTTGCGTGATTCGAAAAAAAACTCAAATTTGTTTTGGATTTTGGTTCGAATCTTACGGAGTAGTTTGATTTTTATTCGCCGAGAGTTTTACATTCCGGAAAATTATTTCGAAAACTAGACATCAAATACAAATGTGAGATTGAGCCAGTTTTTTAGGGAAAGTGTATGGCAGGTTACAAACACTTAACATTAATATTACGTATCTTGGACATATTTTTGTTTAGGAGTGAATTTCAAATTTTCAATTTTAAGTATTACCATGAAAAAAAAATTCTTGCTTACTAAAAATTAATAATCAATCAAAAATTGTCCACACTGAAATCACATTGATACTAGATAAATTGTAAAAAATTAAAAAAACAGGCCCTTAATCTGCTTTTTATTCTGGGAAATACCCCATTTTGTCTATAGATTCTGCTGATTTTTTCCATCATTTTTTTTTCACTTTTTTAAAAAATAACTTTGATTGATGATATATAGATTAATCGGATTAAAGGTAAATCGTTGACGATAGGGCAGTTTACTTTGTGCGGTGGCACCCATAAAAATAGACAAATGTTGAGGACTACGCATGAGCACGTATCACGTGATATAAATACACCTTTGATTTTTCCAAACTATATTTTCTAGAATAAAAATCAAAATTCTAGAATTTGAAATGATTGTGATTGCAAAATATAACTTTTTCAACTTCCTATTTGCAAAAGTAATTGGACAGCTTCAACTACCTTGAGCTTTTCTTAAACAACGTTCAAGTAGAGCCGATATATACATACTAGCATATATACGGCTCTCGTATATCATATGGATCGGAACAGAGCCTCAGAGTACAATCCTAACTATTTGTGATACAAAACAAGCGAAGTATATTCAAGACCCAACAAACCGTGATTGACGAGAAATAGCGATTTTCATTGGATCAGTTGGAACGGATCAACCAATCAATGTTCGATTTCGATTTTTTCAAAACGTTAGGATTTGTTACTCTGAGGTCCGATTGATCCATATATCGGCACGGTAGATAGCCTTGAGCGGAACCTTAGTTTTCTGTGATTCCAACGGGGATTAACCCTTGTTGGAGCACAGAGCCAAACAAATTTGGCTCATAAGCAATACACTGAAAATCATTCAAAACGGCAAAACAGCTGCATGCGTTAGAATCTTTTCTATTCTAACACTTATAAAGATATATTTTAGATTCGGTTCCGACAAAAAATAATTGAAATTTTTTCGAATCTATCCTCTTTGTGGTGTTGGTGTTGTTGGTGTG
>SCLH01000390.1:548008-560378 GCA_004367855.1 Oikopleura vanhoeffeni | reverse complement strand
ATGGGGTTTCAAAATACCAGAAAAAGCCGTCATTTGGGCGTAGCTCCTAAAAAAAAAACCACCCCAAAGTGTACACCATAATTTTCGGGTGAAAGACTAAAATATTTTGGTATGTTAAAGGATTAGATTTAGGGTTTAGGTTACAATCGTGTCCAGTGTTTTTTTTCAATCTTATTTTTCTGAGACTATCCCATGTTGAGCGTCTTTCTCATCATTTATTGTTAAACTGTAACAAAATAAACGTCTTTAAGGGGGTGGGAAAGCGACTTTTTTAAGGCATTTACAAATAACAAATCGAAAATAAAAATATTTTTTCCTGACTAAGTCGACACGAGAAATTTAATGGTCTTAACCAGAAATTCCCGTATCTGCTCTAGAATTTTTCTAGTTTTTTCAAAGTCAAACCGCCATTTTTAGCTGTGTTGCTAACCAGTGAAAAATAAAATAAAACATGTTTTCTTAGTAAATCAACTACGAGAAGTTTGGATGGTCAAAAACGAAAAGTTTTTATCTGCTCTAGAATTTTCGAAAAAAAATTTTAGAGTAAATTGAATTTTAATTCTAGCATTCATTTTTCGAATTCATTTTGCGATTTCAAATCGAAATAAAATTGTTTATTTTAGTTTTTTGACAAACCGTTACTTTTATGCTGTGGCAAAATGCCTAATTTGAACCAGGGGCATACTATAATCTCCCGAACTATACCCACATTCACATTTTAGGTTTAACAAAATTTCTAAATACCTTTTTGAACAGTCGTTTCAAAACCGTTATTTTTCTGTGGAATTTATAGGCTGTTCCTCCGGTGTTTTTTTTACAGTCTATGATTTTTTAGCTCGTTTTCTCGCAAATCAATAGAGGCTCTTTTTTGTGGTATACTAAGATATACTATACTCCTCGAATTATTCGCAATTTCAGTTTCGCAAATTATTAAATCTCCTTTTTACCATTTTTGCTTTAAAAAATTAAAAATTGAACAGGTTTATATAAAATGTTACAAACATCTCCATCGTGTGACAAAATTTGTCAAATTCAATTTATTTTCACTTTTTTAGAGCATCTGTTTTATGCTAATCAATGATATTCCGAAATTGCTTACGTAAAATATCAATCGGAACCGCCAAAAACTTTGATGGCGTGATCAAAAAAGTAATCAACGGCCTCTATTAATATTTGGTGACAAAATAAAGACAAATAATATGTCGGTTAATGTTATTTGCGAGAAAATTAAAAGTAACAAAGGAAACATGGTGCGAAGAAACTGGCGTGATATTTTGCTCAATTTTCGAGCCGAGATTACATCGCGATTTATAGACTAACTAAAAGTTAATTCGAAATTTTATCTTGAGAAGTTTTTTATATAGCATTTCTCTTGACTGAGCAAAAATATCAGAAAAATTTTATGTACCATGAATGAGATCATTATGTTTAAGTGCAAGTGTTGATTTTTTGCGTTTTTGAGACATCTGGGACGAAATTTTAAAATTTTATCTTGAGGAGTCTTTAGATAATGAAAATACAAGATTATTTGAAAAAAAATAATGAGAATCGGTTTAATAGACGAAGCCAAACACATAACTTTTTTAAGGATTGATTTTGGCACTTTTTCTAGTGCCCGTAGGGCTCGTTTGTGCGGTCAAATTTTTTTTTGTTTTTTTCAGAGTTAACCAATTGAACACTTTTCTCGCGATCTAGTGTTAAAATGAACAATTTCACATTCTTATGTTTGTCAAAATATAATCTAAATTGCTTTCCCCACCCCCTTAAGGGGGTATACGACTCTGATTAAATAAAGGCCTTAGAGGCATTAAACATGCTTGAAATTGATACGGGGTGATAATTAAGTGTACTAAGAACCCAATCATCAAAAAAAATTTCGAAATTTTCGCATTTTTTCGATTTTTTTTCTAAAGTATTTTTCAAAGATGAAGTTAAAAAATAACGTTTGCTCGAATTTGACCACTAAAACTTCAAAATATCGCCTTGACGTAAGCCAACTTTCTCATCGTGTTTCACTGGCTTTCTTTTGAGTTTACTTTCGAAAAAATCGAAGCACTTTTTTTTTCGGGAAATTTTTTGGAAAATGTGACCAAAAAAATCATATTTCGAGTTCTAGCTCGAAATTGCAAAAAAAGCGAACGAACGAAATTTTACAATTTGTTCTACGGAATACTTGATAAAAATTTGAAAGCCATTTGCAAATATATTCCTCGGAGGAAATAGATTTTTGAAGTCTGAAATTGCGAAAAATCGTCGGTTATTTGGCGTCTCTAGAATTGTTCAGTCGCTGGATCAAAAAAACTAAAAGAAACGAAAGATTGGCATAACTCCGTTACGTGATCTGTGAAAAATTTGAGCTTGATTTGATATACCGTCTGGGAGGGATAGTTTTGCAGTTTGGAAAAGTTCACCTTGTTACGATACTGTACCTATTGGTGTAATGGTCAAAAATAATTTGTGATATTTTTTCGCAAGATCAAGGATAGATCTACAAATTAGCATTTTCGGTTTTTCTCATGAACTCCTAGTTTTCAGTATATTCTCACCTAGAAAATGTCAAAATCAGAGTCGTATACCCCCTTTAAAAGCGTTCAAAAAATTTTTTGTGAAAATATGTTTTTTTCGTTGAAAAATGTTTTTTTGTTTAATAAATGGTGTTTTTGTTAGAGATGCTTTTTTTGTTAAAAAATGTTTTGTTAAAAAAATTTTTTGTTATTCAAATTCTTTGTTATAAAATTTTTTGTTATCAAAATTCTTTGTTATAAAATTTTTTGTTATAAAAATTTTGTAAAAAAACCCCCTGCCGTTCAAGTAAAGAGACCCCACTTTATAGAAAATTAAAATAGAAAAGTACGAAATTAAAAAAATGTTTTAGAAATTATCATCCGCTGTGAGGGACGAGAGGTTCGAGCTGGATATCGTCATCGAACGCAAATTTAAACACCATCAAAGTACTCGAGGGAGTTAACAAAAAGATCAACGCCATGAAAGATGAAGACAGAAATAAATATAAATTAGACGATACACTAGGGGGGAGTTCTAGTGTAATTCACAGGAGAGCAATTCATAGGGTTTACGGTGATAAAGCAGCAGATATCATTGATGGTTTAAAGAAATCGCCTGCTGTTACAGTCCCAGTTGTGTTAAAGCGACTCAAAGCAAAAGACGATGAATGGAAGCAGGCACAGAAGGTTAATAAATTAAAATGAAATATATTAATTAAACTATTTCGATTTAAGGAGATCACAATGACAAAAAATGTTGACCCGGTTGGTCAGAAAATCATTTTAAAAACCCGTTTCTGACCCCTTTACCAATCTATTGGTCTTATTCAAAGGACATAAAACCCATTGTAATTTGAATTAAATTGATCAGGAGCGTGACCGAATGCGCATTTGGGTTTGAAAATAACACGACATTACACTTTTTAAACCGTCATGTTTACTGGTAAAAACGTGCATAAATTGATTTGTTGTCCGTTGTAATGTTGGTCCCAAATTTTTTTTTATTGATAAATAAACGTAATTGAAACCTTCAATTTATGTTATGAATATTTTTCAACGTGACGGTTAAAGGAAAACATTAATTATCTGCATAAAATTTAAAAAAAATTATAGCAATTCAATCGACTTTTGGCAAGACCAACTCCAAAAATATTACTTTGAAATCTTTTGATCATCAAGGAATAAACTTCAAGCAAATGATTTGCGATTTGTGAAGCGCGGACTCATTTTAAACGAAATAGAAAGTTCGTTCGACGAACGTCACGACCAAGAAGCATTCCTGTTGACGGTATGAAAAATTGAAACTTAGTGGTAAGATAAGCTTCCAATATTGCGTGGAGGGGTTTATAAATCTCTGCAAAATAAAAATAAAGCATATTTTTTTCAAAGCATAAAGAAATTTAGCTAATTTTTAATGTTTGAAAATACGAAACTTTGTTGTATTTGTAATTTGGTTCGTTTCACCATTTATTTATGATTCTGGATATCCATCTCGTTTCAAATATTTAAATGAACGTTAGATTCCAGTAAATCCACAAAAAATTATTAATTTTAAACCGAAAATATAAAAACGCTACCTTATGTTTTTCGCGAACAGAACAAAGTAATGGCTAACAAATTTTTGCATCCAAGATACAAATGATAACTACATCTCGAAAACTTTTTTCTCTGGCCTGAATGTTCCGGTTTACTTGAGAGAAAAAATTTATTTTTAATAGTGGCGGGCTTTTTTTTTCAGCGAGATGATTCAGTTGCACGAGTTTTTTCTCGAAGATGGGTGAACCGATTTCAAAAAATTCCAAAAATAGATGGGAGTCAATAGTTTGATACCTTGCATAACACTCTTTCAGTTTTTAACTCGGATACCGGAATTTCGTAATTACTGGTCAAATCTTAAATTGTCGGTTTCTCGGTCACTATGGGTCATATGAGACTGATTTTTTTACCTTTCGTCTTCAAAATTTTCTGACCTTTATTTTTTTGGGGTCAAATTTTGTAAATATGACCCCAAAAAGGTCAAATTTCCAAAATGACCCGTATGGGGTCAAATTACATTGCATTTAAAAGCGGAAATTCCATGAAGATTTCAAAAGATACTATTTCAAATCATTTTCCGATATAATTATAACAAAAATATGTTTGTTTAGTTAAAGGGCATTTTTAAGTTTAAAATAACCGTTATTTTGATCAAAAACGACGTGTTTACAAACTTTTTATGCTGATTTCGACTCCATCCAGGGTTGCTAGAGCAGCACGCTCAAACTTACAGCATGCAAGAGTTAATCTTGACAGAATGAACCTTGCTGACTTTAATAATGAATCTGATCGTGCGGCTGGTGGGCCCTGAACCGATGGAGGTAGAGGATGATTCACAAAGTACCTGATTATGTGAAGGTCGTCAGATTTCTACCAAGCGGTGCCTCTCAAATTATCACATTATATTTCGAATTATATTGGATCGGGGGCGGCTAGGAACTTCAAAATTGTGAGTTTAAATAATGTTATTCAGATTTTTTTTAATAATATGGACTTGAAATATACATAAGACACAAGGTTTTTGGAATTAGTAGTGTACAGCTTACCTTATTTTAAACGGACAGGGTCCTTAGGACGGGTTGGCCGTGAAAATCTCTGCAATAGGGTTTAAAACGGACAGCCCCGTAGGGAATTTTTTGACGAACTGTACTTAAAACGGACGGGTTTGGGAGAAAATTCCGCAGGAATTTTTGGTAAGGAAAATATTTTACAATCTGGAAATCCTGACTTAGTCAGTCCCTGAAAAGTTAGTAAATGAGGACGTGAACGGAATTGGTAACATAAAATATAAATCATTGTCGTTCTGGATGGATTCTCACTGTTTGAAAACCTTCAAAATGTTGTTTGGGGTGGATTTCTCTGAATGGCATTTGAAAACCCTTAAAAATTTAAATATTGTCGTCCAAGTGGATTTCTTGAAACGCATTATTTAAGACTTTAAAATATTAAAAATGATGTTTTGCGTGGATTTCTCAGAGCAGCATTTTTTTATATTTAAAACCTTCAAAATGTCGTTTGGGGTGGATTTCTCTGAATGGCATTTGAAACCCTTAAAATCTTAATATTTGTGTTTCCAAGTGGATTTCTTGAAACGGCATTTAGACATTAAAATGTTAAAAATGGTGTTGTTGGTGGATTTCTCAGAGCAGCATTTTTTATACTTTAAAACCTTCAAAATGTTCGTTTGGGGTGGATTTCTCTGAATGGCATTTTAAAGTTTTTGGACATCTAAATATTTTTCGTTTCCGGGTGGGTCATCAAAACGGCATTATTTAGCCATCAAAATATAAATTTTTTTAAACGGCATTTTTTAATCGTTTAAACTATATGTTCTGTGAGAATTATGAAATCAGAAATTAAAACAAAAAAAAGTTTGGATTGAGTGGCTCGAAAAATTCATGCGCGCTCAGATTCGGTTGATACATAATCATCTATAACCTGTTTAACCTTACACTCAAACATCATTCACCGTCGCCCAAGTGTCACACAACACTTATCATTAACCATAAAACACTTCTCCACTGCATCAACTTTCTTCGAAACATAATTCACCACGCATAAACACCCACTCGCCAACTTCAACCAACTCTCAAACAACATAATAACATCGTCTGGACCATCTCCACAACACGTATCACCAACAACCAACACCGAAATTACCCACGTTTCAAAATTACCACGCGTTCAAATAATGAGTAATAAAAATCGTTTTTGTGTCAAGATGATGATTTTTAGTAAATATTTTAAGTTTTCATCTGTTCACGATGATTTTTATGATGTATGTTATATATTAAGAGAAATTATTTTTAGATTGTGACAACATAGTCTAACAACAACTTAGAAATGTTACATGATGAGCTGTTTATTTCTCGATTGAAATTATTAAGGCGCACAGTACACGTTTTGTTGTTGAAGTTTACGGCATTGCTAAATTTGGGGAAACAAAAGGTTAATGTCTGAATTTCAAAAAACAAATAGATCAAAAATTGTAATTTTTTTTGAAATTAACGAAATTTGAGGGGATACATTGAAAGCCCTCATATCACATTAAATTTACGAAACATACACCTAAGTTGCAATTGAATCAACATCATTATGCGACCAGGAAGAAACTCAGAAAGATAACGACGAAGCTTTAATCGGAAAAAATCTCAAAAAAATACCGGACAATTTGGAAAACTCTACCTGAAATAAAAAACACCTCGTATCTTCAGAAATAGAAGGTTACAAATTTCGAGAGCTGATTCGTTTTTCTCTCATGAGTCCAGAACTTGGTAATTCACTTCATTAAAGAGTTGAAGATATAATTGATCGTGAAGATTCACCACCACCAAAAAATCTAAAAACAATTGGACAAAAAAGTTATTATTAATTAATGAAGCAAAAGTGTAATTAACATTTTCTTCATGTGGGCACCCCGCCCAAATCAACATAAAAAAGCTTTTAGTTATCTTATACAATCTTGTACAAGGTATACGCCGTCATATAAAAGATTCAAAAAATGTGCTGGCAAATTTTTGTCATTTTTTCATAGATAATCAATGTGTATTGCATGCGCTCGACATCAAAGGAAAAAAAAAGAAAACTAAAATTTTCAGAAATCTATTATGACTTCTTAATTTTAATTCAAATAAAATTTGAAAACTCTTACATTCGATTTACGGGAGTCATTCGATGTCGAGGTGTAATAATTTCGTGGAGTTGTCACATAATTGTATTTTGGTGGTGGCGAAACAGATGCTTTTTTTATTACAGCTTGAATCACTAGCCCGCCTATCTGCATTCACAAAATTAATTACAACTCAAATTGTTGTCTTTATTAGAGAATAATTTATAAAAACCTTAGCAACCAGTTATGAATGACAGGTTTTTTGGTTCTTCCATTTCAGTATTTCAAAGCTTCGCTGAGAAAAATATGGACTTACACCTTGATAATTATGCCTAGATCTTTGAACAAAAAAACTCTAAAATTTTCATTAAAATCGTCCCGATATGTTGATGACCAAGAAGAGAAAATTTAAAAAAAAACAATTGGAAAAAAACACTGCAGGAATTTCGAATTCAAAATCAATGAACCATGATAAACGACATAAAATATTCTTTAAATAATGTATTATACTGCCATTTTCAAGACTATTATTTGTAGCTTGGCGCATTAAACTATATAAGTTCGTCGTTTCGTGTGGATCTCTCGAAAGGACATTTAACCTCGTTAAAATTTGAATTGCCTCCAGACCTAGTATTTCATGTTCATTGATCAGATTGTCTTCAAAAATTGCCCTTAAAAAATCGTTTTTTATTCAGTTTTTCCACAAAAATTTGTTAATTTACTATTGGAAAAGGTGTTTTTTTTAAACGGACGGGTCCTGCCAAACTGTACTTAAACGGACGGCCCCGCAGGGGAAATTCTCGCCAATTTGCTTAAGGGGGTTCTATAGGCAAAATGGACTTTTTGATTTGCTTATTTCTCTCGGCATAGACATAGGAAGTGAATAAAACATTCTGATAAGTTAGTTCGTAATCTCTGGAAGACGTTTTGAATCATATTTTTAAGATAGCATGTTGCACCAACCGGTAAATGAGGTTAACCAGGAGCAAAAAAAATCTTTGAAAAAAGCTGTATTTTTTTTTCGTCCTATTTAGGAAATGTTTCAAAATTTGACATTATCTGCGAAATTCAAAAGGCGGAAAAACCTGTTGTTCCTTTTTTTTAATTTTCTCACTAAAAAGGTATTCAAAGCTGGCGAAAAGGACTGTTTTTTTGCTATTTTTGGCCACGGAAAGTGTATTTTTTTTTTCATGCTACATGGCAAAACTATTTTTCCGTGCACAATAGTTTTTTCGTAATAATTGTTAACAAAACTGTTGTGCCTGATTTAACGATTTCATTTTTTAACTCCCAGGAGTACGATTTTGAAAATTTATTTTTGGACATTCCAATTCGTCCAATCAGTTTTTTTAAGACCAAACGATTCGTAAGTTGAATGGTTTTTGGAAACGGTATTATAACTATAACCAAATATTTAACCGTTCGAGCGCTAGAGCAGAAAAGATTTTTTATTTTTGACACTCAGAAAAAATTTTAATATTTTTTGCGAAAAAATTTTGGTAATTTTTTACGATTTTTTGAGTTTATATGACTAAAAAAGCCACGTTGAGTTCAAAAATCATAAAATCAGACCTCTAGCTCTTTTAGTTCAAAAGATACGACTTGCCTATAGAACCTATATTTACTCAAAATAAGCTTGTTTCAAATTTATGAAAAAATTCCAGAATGTTAAATTTTTTCAAATTTTTATTTCTTCATATAATTTAAAACAATCTACGTGGAGATCAAAAACATTCTAAAATCCAGTCAAAATAATTTTCAGTACAAAAGATATGGGCTGCCTATAGAACCCCCTTAAACGGACGGGTTGTGAGTTTTCAAGTTGTCCGTTTTAAATACAGTTAAGCTGTAGTGTTTTGAAAAGAAATTCATATCTTTTTACCACGCGTTTTTTTGAACAAGAAATTCCGTAAACTCAATCTGTATTGTTAAAACATTAAAGTTATAACTAAAAATGCCCAAAAATTTGCAAATTATTTTTGAAAATTCTATACTACAGTCGAACTTGACTTTATGTTTTTTCTGCGTTAAAAACTTTATATGTGAAAATATGCCTGAAAATGTTATTTAATTGACGACCTTCTCACATAATCAGGTTCTTGAGAATCGTCCTCTTACTCCATCGGTTCAGGGCCCACAGTCGCACGATCATTATTAAAGTCAGCAAAGTTATTCTGTCAAGATTAACTCTTGCATGCCTGTAAGTTGGCCGTGCTGCTCTAGCAACCCTGGATGGAGTCGAACTTTTTCTGATAACTGTAGCCTAAAATAAATTAAATAACCTGAGTTAATTATAATAATTACTGGCAAAAAATTAATAAATTATGTGCCCAAAAACTAATTAATCGGTATAAAAAGTTGTAAACACGTCGTTTTTGATCAAATAAACGTTATTTTAAACTAAAAAATGCCCTTTAACTAAACAAACATATTTTTGTTATAATTAAAAAGGCTTTTTCCTCTTTTTTCTTGTGTTTTTCTGTTTCCACTTCTTTCATCCATAGAGTTTGACCAAGCATTCAGATTCAGAATATTACTTAAATTTCGTTCTTTTGGTATGTTACAAGTTGAGTAACTTTGTATTTTGACCCCGACTGCGTTTCATATTACGAAAGTTGACCCTACGATTTCTTCACTGAAAAATTTGACGGAAAATGATTTGAAATAGTATCTTTTTGATAATCCCAAATAGAGAAAACAAATGAAAAATGTTCAAACGCCTAAAAAAACTAGTTTTGTTGATAATGGGGTCATATTACATATAAAAATAAAATAATTTTTATAGATTTGGAATCGTCATCGAATTTCCTTTCATTTGCAATGTAAATATGACCTCATACGGATGATTTTTGTTATTTTGACGTTTTGGGGTCATATCACATAATTTGACCCTGAAATATTTGCTTGAAAAATTCAAGCGTTTTTGGTGCTGAAATGAACTCCTTGGGGCTAATGGATCTCGAAACATCGAGGTTTCGAAATTTAGGGCCGAAATGCTCAATATCAACATTCCGGGGTCATATTACATCAGAAAAAATAATTTTTATATTTTTTGAAATCTTCATGGAATTTCCTTTCATATTGCAATGTTAATTTGACCCCATATGGGTCATTTGGAAATTTGACACACTTTTGGGGTCATAATACAAAATTTGACCCCAAAAAATAAAGGTCAGAAAATTTGAAGACGAAAGGTAAAAAGAAATCAGTCTCATATGACCCATAGTGACCCGAGAAACCGACAATTTAAGATTTGACCAGTTAATGTACCGAATTCCGGTATCCGGGTTAAAAATCGAAGAGTGTTATGCAAGGTTATTCAAAACCATTGGAAGACTCCCATCTATTTTTGGAATTTTTGAAATCGGTTCATCCATCTCCGAGAAAAACTCGTGCAACTGATCATCCCGCTGAAAAAAAAGCCGCCAGTGCATTTTTTATAGCAAAATTTCCTGCGTTTTCACTTTGACGTCACAAAAAACGACAGTGTCCAATCACATCACACAATTGTCGAGTTATCTCAAGAATCCTTTGATTTCATTGGTCACTGTCTGTTCTTGTGACGTCATAGTGAAAACGCAGGAGTAGGGATAATCTTTGATCTACTTGTCTGTAATTTTTCACGAAAAATGTTTTAACAATAATATTTATGTTTTAATTTACGAATTTTTTGTTTTATGATTCCATTTGGAAATATCTTGTTTCCTTATCGAATGACATGAAGTCAAAGGGAAGTGTGCTAAAAAAGTTAACTTATTTTTTCAGAAAAAAAAAATACAAATTGAATTTAACAATCTAGATGGATTATAAAACTGTATAAGAAGCTACATGTGATTTTTAGATAGGAATTTCATATCAATAATCGTTCTCAAGACCCAATCGTCTTGAAAATTTTATATTTGAAACACATAAATGTTTTACCCGATGGTTCACACAAAAAATGCCATGTAACTAAAATTACCAAAAAATAACCATAAAAAATTAGGTCCACATATTCGAATCACACAAAAAGAGCGCAAAATCATGAAAGACGCCGCTTCATTAATTATGTTCGCGGTGAAAAAACAAAATATCCAACGCCCCGAAAAAGACATGGTTAAAGATTTCCTCCTCAAGTGGCTTCCTACATTTTACAAGCTCCAAAACAGCGAAGAGGCCTCTGACGAGAGATATTTCAACTTAATGTACACTGGAAACGCACACTTTCTCTTTTTCCGTCTCCACGGGTTAATCTGTGACCGATTAACTCAAATTCGAGACCGTGCGGTTGAAATTGTATTTGAAAATGGGCAGATTGGTGATGGATCTGACCAAAAAGATACTTCAATTGCAAATTCAATTGGAATGAAAAATAATTTGGGCGTTAATCCTGATGAGTACTATCCAGCTTTTTTAGAGCTCGTTAAAGCCTTTTCAGACGGTTCAGTGGATGGCGGGCTTTATGAAGATACGCTGCGGGAAATGTTTACTACAAAAGCGTATATTGCCTTCACAATGGATAAATTAATTCAATCGAGGTAACGTCTGATTTTTTTCATTCATACTGATACATTATCGACTCTAAGAAGAATATGACTAATAACAAAATGTTCAACCACCACTAGGTGGCGAAAATTGATTTTGAAAACTCAAAATTTTAATTTTTTTATGGCATTTTTGAACAAAATAAACGATGAAAAATAAATTGGCGTCCTAGGTTGATCACTTGACCGTAAATCAGTGATGGAAATTGCTCAGAAATATTTGGACCATTGCATATTTTGTCAGGATTCATATAGGCGAGAAACCGTTTGTAAATATGAAGTTTATTAATATGTGTCTTTAAAAACAAATTCCATAGTCGAGTTAGTAGGAAATGGGATGTACAGTGAAAAGTGGTTTATATTTTAAATAGTTAGTTATTGTTTAGAAAATAAAAATTGATGAACGTTTGTAAAAATGAACACTTTTATTGAAGATAAAAAATAAATTCCACATTTTTTTTTCTTTCATATATTGCTCGACAAAATGAGCAATCGTGCTGGACTTAGCCACCCCCTTAAGGATCATAAATGATTTGTTTTGGAAAAATAACTAATGAAGACTAAAATACAACCGTCATAAAGCTCACGATTCTCTATTCCAGACAAGGCATTTCGAAATTGTCAACCTTAGCGTAAAAAACTGAATTAGGTTTAAAACTACAAAAATACATAAAAAAAATCGAACAAACTCATGTTGA
>SCLH01000390.1:531201-541549 GCA_004367855.1 Oikopleura vanhoeffeni | reverse complement strand
ACTCAAAATACACCGAAGTTCACACGACATGGTCAGATATTAAGCTACCATAAATACAAGCTAAAATTAATTTTTGCGCTGAATAATAATTTGAAAAATGCAACGACATCCTGGAAAATTGAATTCGGAAAATTTAAAATCAAGGAGCAAATATTATTCATAAATTAAGAATTCACTCTAAATCATCTAATCCTGCAAAAATCTTGAATTTCATAATTAAGAACTCTCGTTATCGTCTATTTAAATTTGAAATCTAACATTTATACATTTCTCGTTGTATTCATTTTACTATCGACCCCCTTGCCGCGCGTATTCTCTCAACCCTTTTCAGTTGAAAAAATAATTTAACTTTAAAAACTTCCAATCGGAGTAGTCTCCCATTAGTGGCCTTGGTAAGCATATTTGTTGCCTATTGATTTATTACAAGACAACTCCACTAATAAACTGATGAATTCATTCAAAATACTTTCTTGTTTTAATGCAAAATAGCAAAACGCATGGATACGATAGCTGATATTATCAAGTAGTTGGTTTAGGAAACGTTTGAAATGCCCCCTCCCCCTTTAACTTGATGCAATTCAGAATGAATTATTCATTGCAAAAATCAGTTTTTGTGACAAGTGTTGGAAAGATAGACCGATTGGTAATTTTGGACATTTTAGACGCCATGGAGTTAAAATTCTCATACGCCATAAGCCAAGTTTCTGCTCTAAATTATGTAAGGAACACGATACGGGTAGTTAAAATTCCTAATTTTGAACTTTGTTTCACATTAATCTGAAACGTGACAGCCTATAATAGGCTGCCTATTGGTCACCTAATGTATATTTCGTTGTCAACCCCGGCGTAATTATTTTTAATCTCATCCTGCTAACCTTAAAAATGTTTCTCACTTGAATATAAAATGAAATAAGATAGTATTTTTTTTAAAGTCTTTTTGTCAAAGTATAGAATTTTCTTTTATTTTTCAGTTTTTCCAGATATCACTCACAAAAAAATAAAAAGAGTTAACTTTAGGACTAAAGGATAACAGTAGTGATTAGTCTTTCAGTAAAAGATTCCAAAAACCCTTTCCTAAAAACTGATATCCTCAGAAAATTTCTAAAGTTCAACAGGATTAAAGGGTCAGCGATCTTAATTTTTTTCGGCGAAATTGGGAAAAAAGTAAGATANTGCTCATTATTTGTTTACAGCTTTATTTCTCCTATTTTGAGAGTGTTTAAAATATTTGAAGCCGATTAATCGGTTCGGAGCTTCCAAGGGTTAAAGATATGGAAGGTGCCAGCCTTCTGATATCTAAATACTATGAGAGAATTTCCACCATACGGTTTTTCATAGTTTTTTGCACTGTATTTAAATTTTTCATAAAAAACGTGGATTTTTTATTAGTATTTCGAACTTGAAATTATTTTTGTCCACATATCGCCGAAAGTGCCATTTTTTAGGAAAAAAACTTTCAGCGATATTGGGAAACGACTCATCCGGTTGAGTTCTTCGACAGCCTGAAAACTTAGTATAAATCTCAAATGTTTTGAAAAAAAAATGGTCGGACAAATTTTTCTCGATTTTTTTCAATATGTGTGGTCATTTTGAGATATCTAAGAACTGAATGAGATTCTAGAAGAACTTAATGAGATTCTAGGAGTCCTACGGGGACTTTTTGAACATAGAATTATTGATTTATAACCAGGGTTGTAAAAGGGATCATCCCCGGCCGGATTTTCTATCCCCAATGAGGATTCCCCATCCCCATTTTTTGCCTATCTAAGATAGGCTATCTTTTGCTTAAACCTAGTTTAAAAGGGGATGGAAAACCCACGCAAAAGTCATCCCTTTTAAAATCCTGTTCATAACATAATTATCTTTTGTGAAGACTAAATTTGGCAGTTTCTTCATTACAAAAGTTAATTTTATTGTAAAAACACAGTTTTATTTCCATGAAAAAATCGAAAAGTGTCAGGACGTTTGGAAAAATTTTTGTTGAGGACGTTTGTTGTCAGGAAGTTTGTGAAGGTGGTGTCAGTGTTCTAAAACGGGATCGGGATATCCCGACCCGGGTCGGGATTGAAATTTTCATTTAGGTCGGGACGGGATCGGGATTGAAATTTTCACTTAGGTCGGGACCGGGACGAGATCGGGATTGAAGTTGAAAATTTGGTCGGGAATCCAGAGTGTTTTAACATTTTCCGTGGTAGAAAATTATTATGTGAAATATAAAAAATAAATTTGGAAAACCATAAATATTCATAGCAAAAGCATTTCTGGCCAATCATAAGGTTGCGTAGGTTAGAATATTGTAATTTGACAATTAATACTTTATTTAACTTTTATTAAATTTTCATTAAGGTTAACTCGTAGACTTTAGAAGTTAATCTGTACCCAGACTCCATTTCCGGCAAGTAGTGACCATTCTTATAAATCGAGCCATATCGAAAATTATCCCTATTGAGTCTTTCTCAGCACGCGTCATAACTTCGAGAAACTGACCAATGAAATCGCGGGATTCTTGAATTAAGTCGACAATCGAGTATTGTGATTGGACACTGGCTCAAAGTTATGACGCGTGCTGAGAAAGACTCAATAGGGATAACTTTCGATATAAGCAAAGTTTCATTATTAACATGCATTTTTTATTATTTTAAAATACAATTCAGCCAATTTGCTATACAAATAAAATTTCGATGAAATAAAAAGGCATTTAATGGGGATAAAAAAATAAATTCGCGAACATGACCTCCAGTGACACACAAAAGTTCAATAATAATATGAATTTAAACGTTTATTTATATTTTAAACTAATGACTCTTAAATTGGTGTGAAATAATTCATTTCCGGTCAAAGTTCAAGGCCAATTTCAAGTTCATCGTAGAGGCTTGTAAGCACCCTCAAAAAATCGGAGAGGTCGACTTTCTAATGAAAATATTAGCAACTATGAGTCAATTATGTACTGAACGGTCACTAGAGAGCAAAAAATGGTCAAATTTTTGAGATTTCAAAATAGAGTGCAACGTAACTCGATCAAGGGGTTCGAAAATACGAAAGTATCGTAGACCAGGCTTGTAAAGGGATGCATCCCCGACCGGATTTTCTATCCCCATCCCCATTTTTCCCCTATCTTTTGCTTAAACCTACTCAAAAAAGGGATGGAAAAGCCATCGCTTTTAGAAGCATGTCGTATACTTTATAACTGATCTTGTCATTATAACTTTATAACTGATCTTGTCATTAATGTTTAAGCGTCGNATGATATTTTCCAAAAAGGTCACGTGATCTTATTTTTCAAGAAATAAGGATTTATTTATGACATATTTCAAACCTTATTTTTGAATTATTTCGTCACGTGATTTCATTCGGACTTTGGTGTAATCAGAAAAAAGTCTTAAAAACATTTGAAGTTCATCAACAAATGTTTTTGTCGTAATTTGAGTACTTTTTCAAATTACCGTATATGGTGTATCGTATATCAAATAATCTTCAATTTCAAGTTCATCTTAGAGACTTGTAAATACCCTCAAAATGATCGGAAGCGTCGACTTTTACATGAAAATATTAGCAACTATGGGTCAATTATGTACTGAAAAGCCGCCAGAGAGCAAAACCCCCCTGTGAAATGTGACCATTTTTGATCTTTAATGACCTTTAAGTACATAATTGACTCATAGTTGCTTATATTTTCATGGGAAAGTCGACCATTCCGATTATTTTGATGGTACTTTCAAGTTTATATGATGAATTTGAAATTGACCTTGACCTTGAACGAAAAATAAAATATTCCACAACAATTTAAGAGTCCTTTTACTAGAGAATTTTTTGTAAAACATGTATTTTTTTTTAAACAGAGCGATAGAAAATTATTTGAAGTTTAATAAAAGTTAGTTTCAAATATAAATAAAGGTTTAATTTCATCTTATTATTTCACNATTTTATTCGGACTTTGGTGTAATGAGAAAAAAGGCTTAAAAACGTTTGAAATTCATCATCAAATGTTTTTACGTAATTTGAGTACTTTTTCAAATTACCGTATATGGTGTATCGTATATCAAATTACCGTCAATTTCAAGTTCAATTTCAGTTCATCTTAGAGACTTGTAAGCACCCTCAAAAGAATCGGAAGGGTCAACTTTTTGATGAAAACATTAGCAACTATGGGTCAATTATGTACTGAAAAGACGCCAGAGAGCAAAAATCACTCTGTAAAATCTGACCATTATTGCTCTCTAGAGATCTTCAAGTACATAATTGCTAATATTTTCATGAGAAAGTAGACCCTTCCGATTATTTTGATGGTACTTTCAAGTTTATACGATGAACTTGAAATTGACCTTGACCTTGAACGAGAAATTAAATATTCCACAACAATTTAAGAGCCATTTTACTAAAGAATTTTGTATAAACCTTATAATTATTTTTAGACAAAGCGATAGCTAATCATTTGAAGTTTTATAGGAGGTAGTTTTAAATATAAATAAAGGTTTAATTTCATCTTATTATTGCACTTTTGTGTGAAACTGGAAGTCATTTTCGCGACTTATTTTTTCTTCTCCCCATTAAATGCCTTTTTTTTTGTTTAAAAAAAAATTTGTTTGTCCAATTGTATAGCAAATTGGCTGAATTGTATTTTAAGACAATAAAAAATATAAGTTAATGATGAAACTTTGCTTATATAGCTCGATTTTAAGAATGGCAGCTAGATGGCAGAAATCAAGTCTGGGTACAGACTCACTTCTAAAGTCTACGAGTTAAGCTTTCTTGTAGAGAATTTGTTTTGCTCATTTTAAGACCCAGGATTTTTTTTGTTCTTCAAAAATTTTTTCAAAAAAAATCGATTTTTCGGTCAATTTTTCGTGATTTTACAGGTAGTCTCGAATCCAGTTCTAGCAAAGCCGTATGATGTGCTAGAAGGCTGTATTTTTTGGCCAGTGAAAATTAAGCGTTTTTCGGTTAGCCATTTTTTTATTGATGGTCGGCGACCAATATTTGACCTCTAATAGACGCGGCTCAGAAAGTTCAGAGGTTGAAATGCATCAAGGTATCATCGTATAAGACTTGAAAGTACGCGCGCCCCCCCCTCAAAAAATTGAAGGGTCGACCTTTCTCATGACAGCGTATTAGCAATATGGATCAATTAAATGCTTTACCTGATAAGGATCGCCTGAGAGGAGCAAAAGACTGGTGTAACACCCCAAGGTAACTTCAAGTTTCACCGGATTCGACTTGCAAAGTACCCTCCAAAAAATCGGGAAGGGTCAAATTTCTAGATGATACGTATTTAGCACACTATGGGTCAATATCTAGAAATCCGTGAACTGGAGAAAAACGTTTATTTGTCTCGTCTAGCGACCTTTCAGTACAGTTATTGGACCCATAGTTGCTCATCGAGTTCAATAGAGAAAAGTTGACCTTCTGATTTCTTTGGCGTATTGCAAGTCTAAACGATGAATTTGAACCTTGATCACTGTTTGGGAAGCATTTATGGGCATTAAGGTCAAATATTGGTGCCCGACCCTCAATTAAAAAAGCAACCCGAAAAACGCTCTCTAATTTATTCACGTGGCCAAAAAAAATCAGGGCTGTTCTAGCACTTTATACGCGCTTCCGCCGTAGAACTGAACATTTCCAGACTACCTGTGAAATCACCGAAAATCTGAGTCGCTGAAAAAATCGATTTTTTTTTGAAAATTTTTTGGAAGAAAAAAAATCCTAGCGTTCCTATAAGATGACCGAAAAAAATTCTTTTACATAGATAGCTCAGAACACATCTAAACAATTTCTTTAATTTTTGAATATTCCTTATTCTCAATCGTCAGAGCGGGTAACGTGGAGTGGTTAACCGGATGCCTTGTTCGGCAGTGGGTTTAAATTTTGGTTATATTTTATCTATTATTATCAAATTTCCTTCTTTCATCCATTTAATGCTCTGAAAAAAACGGTGTTTAGAAAACAGTTTTAGAGAATTTTTTCGAAAAAAACGGTTGTAACACGCTGGTGAGATCAGAAAAAAAAATGTTCGCGCCAAAGACACAAAGCGGTGTTATAAAGGCTTCTTTTCAAGCGCGTTATGTACAGAAGCCCAAGGCTAGTTTGCGAGTTTTCATCGGTTTTCTTTTGGCATAAGGGAAGTTTTCAAAACGATATATCTTTTGATTCTGAGACATTTGATATTACTTGAATTAGATTTTTAGTTCTTACGGAAATTTTACCTGCAATAGAGGCAAGGCTACAGAGCAGTAATACACGTGATACAAGGCTCACAAGTGCGTGGTTGCCAAACATTGATTTTCTTGGTATGTGATGGATATTTGTCTAAATGAGGTTTTATGATGAAAAAAGTTTCAACAATTTGGTTATAAAAAATGGTTATTCTCCCTAATAAAAGCAAGATTACGTACACTTCTGATTAGTATTTCTTGGGTCGCGATATATACTAATCAATGTACTCTGTGGACAATATTTTTGAATGCTCGAGATGGGTAATTTTTTAATCAACTTAAAATATTTGCAGTGAACATACTTAAAATTGAAAATTTTGAAAAATATCCTAATTACTGAAAGAAAATATCTGTTCCTGTCTGTATACCAACTTAATCTTTGTTTTGAGTGGTCAACTGAATGGACAAAACCAGCTTTCCTAGAAACTGGCTATTTCTCAAATTTGTTGAACGCAATAAGTCGACATATTCTAATTTGTTATAGGGTAAACAGGGATTGGAAAAAAATTCTCAAAATAAAAACCCCTCCGTAATATTTGAACAAAATTTTCAAAAATAAAATAAGTTAATTTTTTGACATCTTTGCAAAATTCTTTATAATGTATTCGAACGAGACAATTCTTCGATGTTTTTTTCATTTTTTAGATGATTTTAAATATGCAAAAGCCTATATAAAGGCTTTGTGCTCACACGGTTTTTAGTACTTCTTCCATCAACCATCTGGTTAACGGCGGTTAAACATGTGTCTCTCAGCTTTCTTTTAAAGAAACAAGGATCCTAAAGCTAAAATTGGAAATTTTTAAGGTTTTTTGAAAATCTCTGAAATTTCCTGAATTTTAGTGTTTATTTCAGTGGGAATGATATAAATGTCACTTTTGGAATATGAGAAGCCTATTGGGTCCAGAATATGGTTAAGAATTACTTTTTCGGATTTTGGCCTGATTGGCTGTGAATAGAGAAAAAGTGCGCGAAATCCACAATTTCGAACACAAAAGTTAAAGTTCGAAAATTTAAATCAAACCAAAAAATTCCTTGAGTTGATTTACTGGAAACGATATAAGTAACTATGGTCCGATTATGAACACAGGGAATTCTATAAAATATATAAAGTTTTGATTGCACCGTTTGTGGTCAAAATCAGATCATAGTTGCTTGTATCGTTTCCAGGAAATCATACCCAAGGAATCTTTTGGTGGCATTTTTTTCGAATTTTCACTTTTATGTTAAAAATCGTGGATTTCGCGCACTTTTTTGTCCATTCACAGCCAATCAGGCCGAAATATAAAAAAAGTACTTCCAAAACCATATTCTTGACCAAATGAGCTTCTTATATTCCAACAGTGACATTTATATCATTCCCACTGAAAAAGTCTTGTATCAAAACATCGAAAAATGCTATTTTTCGTGACATTCGAAGCAATTTCTGGCTTCTGGGGCAAAAATCTAAAAAAAGTCCTAAAAATTAAAATTCAGACAATTTCAGATATTTTCACGAAACCTTAAAAATTCTCAATTTTAGCTTTAGGATCCTTGTTTCTTTTAAAAAACTGAAGAACACGTGTTTAACCGCGGGTAACCAGATGGTTGATGAAAGTGGTACTAAAATTTCAAATGGAATCGCGAGATCGAGAATAGATCTTTTAAATCTATTTTTTCATCTAATGATTCATCTTGATCAGTTTTGCCGTACGAAGCCTCACAAATGTGAAAATTTGCCAGGTCCACCCACTTAAGTCCCCGGGTTCCCATAGGCGTTAAAACAGCGATTTCAAAAATAAAATTAGTTGACTCGAAAGCGAAGGGTTTTTTTCAGAGGTATTTTTTGTAATGTTATCGGGTGTACCGGCTGGTCAAACTTAACCGTTAAGTATAGCTTCCGGCACCCGTAATATTTCAATGATTTGAATGTACCAAAAGATGAACAATTACCAGTTTTCTGGAGACGGTATTGTGAACTAGGAATTATTAGTGACCGCAAGGTGGCGCTATTATACTTTGATTAAAANAAAAAAACTCTTTGTACCGCCTCGCTTTGCACACTTTTAAAGAAGTGCTTTTATTCAAAAAAAAATCTGATATTGTTCGACTAAATGAAATGGGGTCAGCGAACATGTGCAAAAACACCCATTTATTTTGGAAATTTCTCTAAATAACAAGAAATTTGAAAATCAGGCTTTGTACGGCTGTTAAGCTCACAAATTAAAGTTTATACTGAAAAAAAAGAAAATTTTGATATCCAGGAGCTAGATAAAATTACTCCAAAAAATGGAAAAAATCACTTTTTGGACCGGTATACCGGCCGGTCCGGTCATACAAAAAACTTTTGACACCATTTTTTGAAAATTTCAAACAAATATCTCCTAGAATCCGAAGTTTGAACTCAATACGAATTGCGGTTAGCTCAGGACTAACGTTTGAAAATCAGTAAAACCCGTCGGTTACCCCCTTTAAAGGTCAATTTTCGCACCTTTAAATCATTTTTTGAATAAAAGCTCAAAATTCTTAGTCATAAAATGACAACAAGAAAATTCTATATAAGATGGGCCAATGGAATCGTTACCCATTTTTAAAATTTATATATTAGATATATTTGGATTTTTCTTGAAATTTTTTTAATTTAAAACTCACTTTTCCAAACTTTTTCTGGAGGGTTGATGACTAAAATTTTTTTTTCATCATTTTTTCGAAAAAAAAAGTTAGAAATTAATGCATTCAAATTACAGTCGCCGTCTTTTAAAAAAATATTTCAATAAAAATCTGATTTTTTTAAATTTTTTTGGAAATTTTTTTATTTCAAACCCATTTTTCCCAACTTTTCTTAAAGGGCTGATAACTTAAATTTTTCATACATCGTTTATTCGAAAAAATTAGTTAGAAAAAATGCATTCAAATCAGAGTCGCCGCCTCCCAAAAAAAAATTTAAATAAAAACCTGATTTTTTTTAGATTTTTCTTGAAAATTTTGAATTTCAAACTCCTTTTTCACAACTTCGCTCCAGGATTTGATGACTGAATTTTTTTTTGCATCATTTTTTTTAAAAAAGAAGTTCGAAAAAATGCATTAAAATTAGGGTCGCCGCCTATTAAAAAATTTTGTATAAAAGGTTCAGTGATTTTCCAAATTTTCAAATCGAAACATACGGGACTTTGGGTCAATTTAAATTTTTTTCAAAATTTGCATACAACTCAGCATTGAAATCTCTATCGAGTACTCGGAAACAGAAACACCACCAAAGACTTTGCATTTGCCATTCCCAATTAACTAGTAGTCTACTACACCCAAGTATTGTAGCACTTTTCCCTGTCCAGATGAAAGAAAATGACTAGACTAGCGATAATTTCATACTCTTATCAAGTGTTAAAAGTAGATTGGATTGTATCAGATTACAATTAGTGCTTAATTGCCCTTGAAGACTTATTATTCAAGTTGAGCAATCCAGATTAGCTAGAAAACGCGTGGAAAAACTTTAAAAACAGTCTGATCCTTCAACCTAAGAGTGTGGGTGTCGCTGATTTTGACCTTTTACGAAGCTATTGTTGAATAAACTAGTGGAGCTGATATCCCAAAAACTTTTGCATCTTGAAGAACAACTCTTCAGGGTGATTGGTAATTTAACAGTAATCTGATACAATTCCACCTACGCCGACACCTACGCTTTTAAAAAGCTTCCTAAAAAATTACTCAAAACGTATCTTCACCTTCAATTTTCACCATTTTTTTGTGTCAGGCTCCAGAAAAGCCTCACACATAATGCAATAAGCGCCCTTTTCTCGAAATTTTGCTTTTGGTGGACAAAAACGCGAAAAAACTAAAAGTAAAATTTCTGAAATGCTCAGTTTGGGAGGCTCAGTCAAAAGATATTTCCTCCACCAGTTTAGGAGATACAGTTTCGGCTCATACTGCATCTGAAAGCACAAGACTTTTTTGACAATGCATTAGAGAGTTTTCTTTTAAATTTTGACTTGGCGTCTCTTGGGGGCCATGTCAACTTTGCATTTTTAGCCTTAATTTTTGAAATGCTCAGTTTGGGAGGCTCAGTCAAAAGATATCTCCTCCACCAGTTTAGGAGATACAGTTTCGGCTCATATTGTATCTAAAAGCACAAGACTTGTTTGACAATGCATAAGAGAGGTTTTTTG